>QGSO01000219.1:63633-97935 GCA_011037825.1 Carya cathayensis | reverse complement strand
AGACTAGATATATATATATATATATATATATATATATATATATATATATATATATATATATGTTAAGAAAGAATGCATGTATGTATGAAAAGATGTATGCACGAAAAGACTCTTTAAGAAATAAAGGCAACGAGGAGTGGAGAACTGTTTTATGAGAATAAAACATTTTAAAAAAAAAACCCTACCTCGCAACGTTTAAAACGAATGGAATGTCTATGCATGATAAGATATGTATGGAGTGACGAATGTATGACTGAAAACTTATGTTGTTATATTTTAACTGTATGAACTAATGCTTGCGAGTTGTCGACTCATTTTAGTTTTTATGTTTGCCCTCCCAGGGACAAGATGAGCATGACGTATCAGGATGGGCATAGCTTAAGGGGAAGAGCACGAAAGCCTAGGCATGTTATTTTGTACGAGAGACTTTAATTATGAAATTTAATATATTCCGCTATAACCTTTTAAGAAACGAGTTTTATTTATAAATATGGAATCTTTTGTATCCTGCCACGAAAAGAAAGAAAATTTCAAAAGGAACTGTAATTCCTGTCTATTTTTATTAAAATCATTTTCTAAAGAACTCACCATAAGGACGGGCGTTACATGGAATGGAGAGAAACTATTCATTGTGTGAATTTACGACATGCTTGCAGCGTCTGCTTACAACTCTCTCCCTCCCTCTCTGTCTCTCTCTCTCTCTCTCCCTCCTTTTGAAAGCATAATCCGTATTTTGACAAGGATGACTGTAGGGACTGTGGCGATTGTTTTTTGGGCTTGTCGGAGTCGAGTGCAGAGCAGAGACGGACGACGATTTTTTTTGGGCTCCTCGGCGTTGAGGCTAGATTGAGGAGGGAGGGAGAGGGAGAGAAAGAGAGATAGGGCTTTCAGAAAGTTGCAGATGGGAGATGGGGGAGGAAGATGCATCCGAAGAAAGAGAGTGAGACAATCAGATGGATGCAGGCTCATTTTTGGTTTTTTTGGAGTGTCTACATGGCACTTGTCTATTGGCTGGTGTGAAAGGTTTTTTGGCATCCATTCGGCCTAAAGTCCCTCTCTTCAAAATATTACTTAATTACCAATTTGCCCTTTTGTAGTTCAGTATTTTACAATACACATGTTTTTTTGTTAATTAGTCTAGTTTGTTATTCCTGAAGAGCATAAGAAAAGGGAAAAGGGTGTGGAAGATTATTATGAATTATCTTGTAAGAACTTGGTTCGTCTTAAGGTTGGGATTTTCCTTGAACTACTTCCCAGTTATCAATATATTTCCTAATTCTCCATTTTCCATTTGCAGTTCGTTTTATATCATTTGTGGGTTCATAACAATTGGTATCTAAAGCCATCGATTCTTCGTGGACTAGGTAAGCTTCAAGAAACAAGAAGAAAATTTCTTGTTGATGGAAAAAATTCTTGAATCGCTCCTACATCTCAGATTTAGTCAACCGATACCATGAAAATTATAAGGTTTTGAAGCAATCCCTCATAGAGTGGCAAGACCAGGAGGATGAAGAAGACTTGGCAGCTATGGATTCAAACGAATCGGTAGTGCAGGAAGAAAATGGAATGACGGATGAAAATGAAGTCGCAAAGCAAGACATAGAAAAGGGAGCAGCGGTGGAGGAGAGTGTGGCAGTATCCATGGAAGTTACTCCCAAAGCAATCACTCTATTTAAACTATTAGATTTCCTTATCCGAATTCATTTTCCTCCATTTCTTCTCACAACTGACTTCTTCCTCCCTTCCCTTCGGGTCGTCCATAGCAAAATCAATACAATAACCGTAAAGGGAGGAGCCCTAACCATCAGTATTCCTCCTAAGCCTCCTCCACCTACTGGGAGTGGGGTTTCTCTTCTGCAACAAGAAAACCCAAACAAGGGGAGACCCATTTCCATTGTGTTGAGCTAACTGAAGAACTTAGATGGCCATCTTTTGAATGGCTCATCCTTGATCTGTCTAAGCTTGTAGACAAAGCACTAGTTGGCCACTATTTGGAACCAATGTTGGGTGGTGTCCTTGTAATTGCAATGAGCATAGAGAGGAAAAGGCTCGCCGCACGGCCGGAACCCACATGCTTCACAAGATGGCCACGCAGTTCCCTCAGGTTGTGGAGCTCGACCTCTCTTAGTCCACTTACTGCTCCTTTTTTTTGGCATTATTGATTCCGATCTCTCTATTATTGCTAATGGGCTCAGGTGCTTTACAGTGCTCAATTTGTAGATCTCCATGACAACCCAAACCGAGAAGGCCATTACACTGTAGATTTAACCTTTGACTAGTAGCACCTCGTCTTCGCCAAAAGGCAACTCAAAGAGAGCCACACGCAAGCCATGACACAGCGATATGGGGTGGAGTCGTTGGTGGCTACATATCAGTAGACCCATAGAGAAATGACATTGTTACATGAGGAATTCCTAGATTCATCCTATCTGGCTTTCAATTTCCGCAAGGGTGAGAAATAGAGCCAGTTTGCAGAAATTTTATATGAGTATGATGTTACCATCATGGACTATCCACAACAGTATGAGGAAAATGTTTGCAGTTTTTTTTTTTGGGGGGGGGGGGGGGGGGGGGGGGCTATGCCAACTTCATGCATCTAAGGAAAATTAGCAAGTATTTGAGGAGAAAATTGTTTGCAAGAAATAAGTGATGAATTAGCTGCAGTCAAAGCAGGAGTTGCAGTCTCACCTCATGTCCCATCGGAGTGCTACAGTTGGCAAGGTACAAAAGAATCCAGCACAACTAGAACTCGTTGAATCGGGAAGCTACATTTAGCTGGAGGAGCTCAACTACACCATGTACGCCAAGCACAAAGCCAACAAGAGCCACCTCCCATTGCCTCCAACAATGGCTTAACATCCAACCATCTTTCTGTTGATTATGCCGCAAGCCAAGGTATGCATGGTTGTACAAATTTTGCATTCATCTTGTTTGATAAAATGCATAGGAGAGTTTTTTGTGCTGAGATGGGAATGCGGAAAGGGCCTATGAAAATTGGGATTTTGTTAACCTTAAGGGAAATGCCCAAATTAAAGGAAGAATATGTGGTTGAAGTATCATGACCTTTTGATGTTACTACTCTCATTGTTGGATATATTTTTATCTCTTCCCTAGTTCTCTTCTATCTTGTCATTGTTGCCTTGAGTCGATACATTAAGGGTGAGCCTTTGTGTAGATTCTATGGTATTGCTTCTATAGCAGAGATATTTTCATCTCTCTTCAGGTAGTTTTTGGCAACAATAAGGCATCCAATGACCATGATAAATGTTGCTTTTCTTCTTTTCATTGAACTTGGAGTGTTTCCTCTGATGTGTGGAAGTTGGATAGATATCAATTCTATAAGGATGTTTGGGAAGTCCCTAGCTCAAAGAATTAAATTCTTCTCAACTTCTCCTTTAGCAAGCTCATTGGTTCATTGGGTTGTTGGAATTGTTTACATGCTACAAATAAGCATATTCGTTTGCCTCCTCAGAGGGGTTTTGCATAATAAAGTGTTGTACTTTCTTTGTGATCCTGCTGATACAAGCTGCAATCCATTCTGTGATTTGATTGATGACCCTGTTCACAAGCATGCTTGCAGGGTTCTACTATCAGTTGCTGTTTGTGGGAGTTTTGATTGTCATGTTGGTGTTTTTACTAGTTAAACTTGCCATGCAGATGGTTTCAGCCATTTTTCCACTTGATATTACGACTATGTTTATCCTACTTGGCTTGAAAATGATTTCCCTATTCCCTTCCTTTACAATAGTTGTGGTTGTATTTAATGAAACTTCCATGATGGCAATGTATCTATGGGTGAAAAGAATATACATGTTTTTTACCCTGGTGGTTAGACAATTGATATTAGTATCTTGACAATGGATAATGGTTTTTCACTTCTATACTTTTCTCTTTGAGGGTGGGTGACAGTTGCACTAATGCTATAAACCTTGTGGACAAGGTTCTTTGAGTGAGAGAGCTTGTAACGAGGCCCATGAGAAAAATGTTTATTATTTGGAGCCCAAGTATTTTACTGCAGGATCGGCCCATTACCTTAAACCTTGGAGTCAAAACTTAGCATGGAAACGGATAAGGATAAGTGACGTGTGGAGAGAATGGAATGTTGTGTTTCATCTTTAAGTGTTCTAGAAGCTAGTAGTTATTTTCAAATATTAATTAATTACTTGTTTACCCTTTTGTAATTCAGTATTTTACAGTACACGTATCTTTTATTAATTAGTCTAGTTTGTTATTTTTGAAGAGCATAAGAGAAGGGAAAAGGGTGGGAAAGATTATTATGAATTATCTTGCAAGAGCTTGGTTCATCTGGAGGTTGGGATTTGCCTCGAACTATTTCCTAGTTCTCAATATATTTTTTTAGTTTCTCTATTTTCCATTTGCAGTTCGTTCTATATAATTTGTGGGGTTCATAACATTTGTCTTCTTGTGAGTCCGTTTCTCTCTCTTTTTTGGAGTTCACTCCAAAGTTTTAAATACCATTCTGTTGACCGTATTAGTGTATCATTTTGGGATAGTCTATATATGAATAAATTAATTGTATATATAAAAAAAACTATATTCCAAAATAATAACAATGTAAGTCATAAACTCAATAATACTTCTCAATACAATTCTTAACAACACATGTAAAATTTAATAATACTTCTAAATTTCTAATCCAACTATTAAAAAAATAAATTTCTCATTTTGACGAAGACACAATCGCGGCCCTAATTTCCCTTTTTTTTCTTAAAAAAAAAAAACATATCATATGCATGAATTCTATGGTTCTCATGGTCCTACTGATCATCTTTGGAATATATAAAGAAAAATCGTCGTGCTTGTTAATATTAATTTCTTTAATCAAATGGGGTGTTGAGACATGTCCACCGCTATCTTCTTCATAATTTTTCTTAAAGAAGAACACTACCATGCTCTTTATCGTTGGCAATCATCATCCTACTACAAACGCCGACATCTAACTTGCACAAAACCCTATATATACCTCATATTTCTTTCCTTGATTTTTCTTTTTATTATTAGTTTAAATTACTACATTAATAAATTAATAGGACAAAACATATGCAAAGTGACAAACTAAAAGTTTGGATGTATCAACTGCATTGTAGAAAAAAAATACAGAGAAAAAAGAAGAAGAAGAAGAAGAAGAGTTTGATGTCATAGATCTTGATGCTTATCATATTACACAGAGAAAATATAAGGCACACAGATGACAACTAATAATGATATAACTCATAGATAATCACAAAAACGATGACGAATGATTGAAGACATATTGGGATTCATGAAAAATATTATTCATGATTGTGACGAGCTAGGACTTGTTATGTTTGGTCAAGTTCTCAAAGATTTGAGCCAGCAATTGGAGGTTGCAGCTCTTGATTTGGGTCTGGGCAGCACTAGGGAGAAACATATGGAGAAGAAGGGGAAATGCCCTTATTTTGAGTTTAATTTTACAAAAAAGACCTTGCCTTTTCACTTTAATTAGAAAATCGCCCAGCTCCTAGTTTTGACATATTGGTCGAGACACTAAAAATCGACCGGTATTGACCGAAACACTTCGAAATGGCCATTATTTGACTTGATACGAAACGCAGACTTCTCCCGTTCTGGTTAGTGTTTCGACAAGGTAAATTCCAATCGGTATGGTACGGTATTCAAAACTTTGGTTCACTCTCTCTAGCTTTTGATGCCCCCAAATCCCCACGCACGGACACGGAAAAATCGAGACGTCCGGATGGTGACAACACGGGTCCCTATCCTGTCGACGAGTGCCAAGTATGTGTAAGCAACAAAAGTGCACGAAGAGACACGCAGCGGATAGCAAAGTCATAACTAAGTACCAGAATTTTTTTCTCAGTTTAATACAAAGCTGTTCAAATCATACATAATAAAATATTACAAGTACAAATATTATTTCAAATCCAAATACAAGGCATAAACTCCAACTCAATACTCCGGCGGAGCCGCATCCTCGAGCTCAGCCTCTTCCTCGATCTCTGCATCAAAATTTACGGTACTAAAAATGGTGCTGCAGGTAAGTAAGATCCAAACGCCACTAGATAAATAAAAACATATTAACTCAAACAATATGCATGAAAGAATGCAATGCACATAACTCATAAGACCCATCTTTTCACGCACGCCAAAATCCCATTTTGGCCCAAAACATATCCTTTAAACATAACCTCGCCATTATCCCCGATAATGGCCCAAAAACCAAACCATCAGAGCACTGTAGGCGGGAATCGCTGGCGGGATTCTACCACCGTCCCTGCTTACCACCATCCCTACACGTGCACCGTAGGCGGGATTCACAGGCGGGATTCTACCACCGTCCTTGCTTACCACAGTCCCTACTCACCACCGTAGGTGGGATTCACAGGCGGGATTCTACCACCGTCCCTGCTTGCCACCTTCCCTACTCATGCTCCTGACTCAAACCAGTCAAACCAATCTTTCACATATATCATAAATCATTTCTCGCTCACAAACCCAGTTTTCATTCACAAACAATGTACATGCATGCAACTACACGAAAACCGGGTTTTCCCTTTTTAAACATGAAAACGTGTGCAATACACAATGCAAACATCAAGGCATACATATCTCAAACAAATATCAACATCAACCAAATCAACTCCGTCCTCAATCC
Organism: Carya cathayensis; assembly: GCA_011037825.1. Classification (NCBI taxonomy): domain Eukaryota; kingdom Viridiplantae; phylum Streptophyta; class Magnoliopsida; order Fagales; family Juglandaceae; genus Carya; species Carya cathayensis. Next base: position 91,280 of record QGSO01000219.1, on the reverse strand, counting down.
ATCCGACCCCCGAACTCCTCGGACTCAGTCCGGAATCAACAAACCAACCAGATAATTTATTGTAAGAGCAAAATACATTTAAATCTAAAAGTAGAGTTTGAAAAATACTTACAGCGCTATAAGGTAATTTTTGAAAGCTCGCGGCGGTGCAAACGGCGGAGGAAAAGCAACGTAACAGTGTATTTCACACTGTGGCCGTGGGTAATAAATTACCTACTTTCGAACGGGGACAAACCAAGGCACGAAATTGATAGGGAATGGCCTTGAGATATTTATGAAACTAAAGGAAGTGAGCTTTGGCCGTGGGTGGTGGTGGAAACGGCGGTGGAAGTGCAAAAAGGGGCTGATCGGAGTTGAGCTCGTGGGAGCTGCTCCGGCAACGGATCGGGGCCGAAATTAGGTGGGTTAGGATGGCAAGAGGTAGGGGAAGAAGCTGTGAAGAGATGGTGGCCGGAGGTGGTGCGACGGCGCCGGAAACGGTGAAAAACCGTGTGGCTTGGAGGAGCTCGTGGCGGCTAACGGTGGCTCGGATGGAGGTGAAACTTGGTGGGGATGTTCACCGGTGAGAGGGGAAGAAAACTGGGTGGGTGGTGTAGGCCACGCCGCCGGCGAGCGGCGGTTCTGGGCGGAGAAAGAAACCGGCGACAGGGGTAAAAACAGGGCTGGGGCAGCAACTTTAGGCCGTGAGTGGCGGCTAACGGCTGGTCCGATGGCTCTGAAAATTGGTGGGGATGATCTCTGGTGGGAGGGGAAGAAAATGGCTGGGGTGGTGTACGACACCTCTGCCGGACGGCGGAGAAACAGCCGATTGAAGAAGCAGCGACGGTAAGGGGAAAAGAAGGGAGCGTCGCGCGCGGGAGAGAAGGAAGAAGAAATAAGAAGAAAAAAAAGAAAAGGAAAAGAAAGAAAAAGGAAGGAAAGGAAGAAAAAGAAAAGGAAAAGGGGAAAAGAAAAGAGAAAAAAAAAAAGAAATGAGGTCCAATCCTCACTTCCGGGATCCGAAAACTGTTCTGCCGAAAACGATATTAAAAACATAAAACGACTAAAATAAATTAAACACCACATCAAATAAAATAAAAACCAATTAAAATACATTAAATTAAAATAAACAAACCAATATATTAATTAAATTAAAATACTCATTCAGTGAAAATACACGTAAAAATGAGGTATCACATCCTCCCCCCCTTAAAAACAAATTTCGTCCTCGAAATTTGCAAGATCAAACACCAACTTGAAACAAGCCACATAATTCCACATAAAACCACCTGCAACCAAGATTAAAAAACGTACCATCATTACTCAAACAAGTAGGGGTACTGCTCTCTCATGTCCGCTACTCGCTCCCAAGAGAAATCTTGAGCTAACGGATCTCCCCAGGCCACCTTAACCAAAGGTATCGTCTTGGACCTCAACTGTTGCTTCTTCCAATCCATGATCTGCGACGGAACAACCTCATAAGTAAGGTCCGGTTGCAACTGAATACTCTCTGGGTTGACAAAGTGCGGCTGTTGTTGACCAAAACTCTTCTTCAAGGATGACACGTAGAAGACATCAAGAATATCCCCAAAATAATCTGGCAAAGCAACTCTATAAGCAACGGACCCTATCTTCTCCAAAATCTGGAAATGGCCGACATACCTCGGATCCAGTTTCCTCTTCTTACCAAAACGCTTAACTCCTCTCATGGGAGAGACCTTGAGATAAACCCAATCACCTTCTTCAAAAGATAACTCTCTCCTCCTGGTATCAGCGTAGCTTTTCTGACGACTCTGAGCTGACGCCATTTTATCCCTGATGATCCGAACTTGGCTTTGCATTTCTTGAATTATTTCAATGAGAGCGAGTATGATGGTATAGTTTGCTCTTCTATCTTGCTTCTTCTACAATTTGTGATGCCAGAGCCTTATGAAGCCACTGACTATGGATGTACTTGGCCCAAAACTTGAGAACTGGTTTAGATCTTGTGAAGGGCAACTTCCAATAGGGATAAATCTCATATCTAGTTCAACTTGTGAGAGAGAGAGAGAGAGAGAGAGAGAGAGAGAGAGAGAGAGAGAGAGAGAGAGAGAGAGAGCTAGGACTAAGGGGGATCTCCAATTTTGGCTTGAGGTGATAGAAAAAGAGAGTGGCAAGGGCATGAGATTTGACCTACTTCCGAGGGAGGGGGAATGGAGAAAGAGAGAGAGAGAGAGACTGAACTTAGCGAAAGAGAGGGAGACGTTTTGATATGTCGTTCCTACTGTAAATTGACTATGCTAAATCCAACAATAACACCTCAACTGGTCTGGAGGGGATCTCATAGAAAATATCTATTTTTAAGTCACTGTGTTGAGCACATTATTCACATCATTTAAATGATAAATTTAATTTGTAAGATTTGATGATATGCTTTACATACCAACTAAAGAATAGAATAAGTCAAAAGTAAAAATCGGGCATAGCTGTATAACACTTTCCAATTAGTGGCATTCGCATATAAGAATTTTCATCATAAGTAAAATATATTCACACACAATTAAAATTTATTATTTAAAAAATACAAATAAAAAAAGAAAGCAGTAGGCCACCAAGGGAGGTGATCCAACTACCCTACTACCCCAAGGGGTTAGATGGTCAACCCTTAGGAAGTTCTATGGCTACCCCGCATGGGGTGGCCACGAAATACTTGGGTGAGTAATGGTTCGCGGGCATCCCATCATGGGGTGGCCCAAAGGACCCGTTGATCCTACTGGATCCAACTAGATCCATGGATCTTGCCGGATCCGACATATCTCGCCTACCAACAATTCCCAATGAGAGATGATCAATTGCCACTCCTCCTTAGAGTAATTTTCCATACTCTCTCAGGATGGCCAGTGGTAGCTGCCACCCTACGGACAATTTCTCGAAAGTAACTGCTAGTAGTAAAAAATGGCTTAGGGTTAAGGTGGGGTTATATTTTAGGGTTTTAGAATATTAAAAATTATAGTGTGTGGCTTATCTTTTATTAAGAAACATATAACCTTTTTTTTTAACTAGTTTACAATATTTTATTGATCATAAAGATAGGAAAGAGCCTAAGTACAAACATGTATAAGAGCAAAAAAGGAAAAACTATATATACTTTTAACTCAATCATATTCAGATGTCATTTACCTTTGTAATGCCTAAATTTTTCTTCTCTTTTTTATTGATAGGGATTAGTCATAATTTATTCAAAGGGATTAGTCAGAATTTATTCAAAATATCATTATGTGGGTGGACTCAAGAATAGTAAACCAAACATCTTTAAGTGTTGCCAAGTATCCAATTGGAATAGAGTCTCGTATACGAGATATTTATCAGCATTTAAGTATTGGAATGAATGATATTATACGCGTGGTAGAGATATTTGGAACCAGTGGAATTAGTAAGACAACTATTACAAAAGATATTTATAACATGATTTCTTCTCAATTTGAAGGAAATTGTTTCTTGAGAAATATTAGGAAAACTTCAAAATAAGTGGGAGGTCTAATGCAGCTGCAAAATACAGTTCTGTCCAAGATTTTAAGAACAATATTGAATATTAAAGATGTTGATAGAGGAGTCAATGTGATTTAGGATAGATTTCGCTCTAAAAGGGTTTTACTAGTTCTTGATGATGTGGATGAGTTGGTTCAACTAGAGAAACTAGTTGGAGATCGTGCTTGGTTTGGTTCAAGAAGTAGAATTCTCATAACAACAGGAGATACTAGGTGATGATTTTGAATGACATTGAAACTCTTTGGCTCTTTAGCTTGCATGCTTTCAAGAAAGATGAAACACTTGAAGATTATCACGTGGAACTCTCTAAACAAGTAATAAAATATGCTCAAGGTCTTCCATTAGCTTTAATAGTGCTAGGTTCGGATATAAAAGGTCAAAGTATACATCAATGGATAAATGCATTGGATAAGCATAAAAACATTCCCAACAATGATATTCATAAAGTCTTAGTGAGCTATGAAGGATTGCATCATGTTGAGAGGGAAATGTTCCTTGATATTGTTTTTTTCTTCAAAGGAGAACCTTTGGCTAAGGTCATGGAAATATTTGATAGTTGTGGTTTTTCTTTGTTCATGGAATCAAGAGGCTTTTAGACAAGTGTCTTATTACTATTGAATGGAGTGATGAATATGTTTGGATGCATGACTTGCTACAAGATATGGGACGAGAAATTGTTCACCTAGAATCACCCAAAGAACCTAGCAAACATAGTAGATTGTGGTTTCATAGGGATAGCCATGTGACTCACTAAAAAATGAGTAGCACAAAAACTATTCCAAGTGCAGGAGGATGTCGCGTAATAATTAGGAATAAATTCCTAAATCGTCTCCTTAGGGAAAGCTACTTAAACTCAACTCGTTGAAAATTGTGAAAATCTTCACAAAGAGAAAATAAAAATAATGGTATGTGCAATGGATGAAAAAGGATACTAGTCATGGACTAGATTCATATTTTCAGATTTTTGAGTGTCGAACTGAAATGTAAAAGACTAATGACTAAGCGATTAAACTAAGAGATTAATAAAACTAAGATAAGAATAAAACTAGACTAGAAAGTAATTGATAAAATATACACTGAAAATTGAAAAGCCCCAAAATCTAGATTCTAGGGTTCATACTTGTATTCAAATCATAAATTTCCAAAATTAATCCATAGCAATTGTGCTCACTATTTAATTGAAAGCTTAACGAAGCGAGAAAAATAAATAACACGAAGTAAATAAATAACAAATAAATTGCTTAAACTTCTAAGCCAAAATTCTAAAAAATATTCCATAAACTTAAAACTAAAATTAAATAACAAATAGGGAATGAAAAGATCAAGCCAATTGAATAAAGATGAAGATTTGAAACGGTGGAGGAGGCTGGGCTGTAGAACAATTGGACCCCTCAAGGAGCTCTTCAATATGCTGCAGTGTGAGTGAGTGCTCCAGAAGAATTTAAGTATAGTTGTGTGAATGATTGCTCATGAGAATCCCCCTTTCCCGATCTGAGTGAAAATATGGAAGAAAATAAATTTTAAGTGTTGCTTGTAATCAAACAGTGTTTTTCAGGCCAAAATTCGGCCATATGATGTAAAATCCCATATATATACCCTAATGGTGGAATAAACAGTGTCGAGCGAATATCGAGCGTTCAACTCTGCCTGACTTTGCTCAAGCAGCCAAATGCCTCTCTCGAGCGATCTCCTTTCCCGCAACCCGCTCAAGCTCACTGTCGAGCGGCAGTCGAGCATTTGAATCTGCCTGAATTTCGCTAGAGCGGCCAATGCCTCCGCTCGAGCGATGGGGACTAGACTTCACAGTAATCAACAGTTGGTAAAATTAAGCATACATTCATGCTATTAATCAATTTAAATCACAACTTAGATTTATTCGTCTTAATTATTTTTTTTCATATAAAACCAATGATAATGTAAGGAAAGAATTAAAATATATTGGTTCCAAATGTATTAAAATATGCAATAACTCAGCTCAATCACACCCCCAACTAGCATTTTGCTAATCCTTGAGCAAAATAGTGAAAATTAATTGAGATGAATATTGCATAAAGATCGAAATTCAAATAGAAACAATCAAACACAATTCTGAATTCTCACAAAAGTGACACGTTACTACTCAACCCCCAGGGGTTATACCTACTAAGACTACCTCAACAATCTTTCACATAGAATTAAGGCAAATGTCTCAGAACTCAAATGTGTGTGTGGAGCTAAACTGGTTGTGTGTTCCTCATTACTAGCCATGATTTTTCATAAGATTTTTCAACCTTAAGATTAATCATTGCTGATTCTAACTACCTCAAAGCCCAAGGGACTAGTAGTTTTCACGCCAGCTCTGTTTTTAAAGGTTGAACACTCAACCCCTAAAGTCTTGGGTAACTGTTTCTAGCCCTTTTACTTAGGAAAATTCACTAAGTTGCTTTTATTTCTTTTTTCTCTTTTTTTTTTTTCCTTTCTAATCTTTTCAAATCCTTTTTCTTTTTCTTTTTCATTTTCTTTAGGCATGGCTCAGTAGTCCTGCAGTCTACTTCTCCTGTGTTAAATCAATGAATAGTAAATAAGGAACACTACAAGCGTAAGCATGTGCAAAATATCCTTCAAAATTTTCCTTTCGTTCTACAAAAATCTTATCAAGTTTCATCTTAATAAGTATAGCATCCCGGTGTTTCAAGCCACACATTAATAAAATATGATGCATAAAAAATCATGCTCTATGTTTAGACTTGAAAATAAATCTTTACAAAATGATTCCGCTCAACTACTCCACGAAGATGCTCAAATTCCACCAAGATGCTCAATCATAAATGTATCAAAGCTCATCATATTATTATTATTATTTTTTTTTACTTTTTAATAAAAAACTGTGTACACATGCTACCCCCAACTAGTGAGAAACATAGTCCTCAATGAATCAAACGAAAGAAAACAAAGTGCACAGAAATAAGCAAACAAAACAAACAATCAACATGAAATATAAAATCAAAGCAAAATAACAAATAATAATAAATAAAAAAAATGCAAATTAAGAAAACTGTAAAGAGGGAAAAACAAATCAAAAGACTTCACTGGAATCTTGCACAAGCAATATCTCTTCATGTGGATCAAAGACCTTCAGAAATGACTTTAGATGTTGTCCGTTGACAGTGAAGCTATTACCATTTTTCGGATTGACAATGTCTACCACGCCATGAGGATGAACGTTCTTTATAATGTACAGCCCACTCCATTGGGATTTCAACGAACAAGGAAAAATATGCAAGCGAGAGTTGTAAAAGAGAACTTCCTGGCCAAGTGTAAAATGGTTTGGATGAATTTTATGATCATATAGAATTTTCATGCGTTCCTTTGCCAGCTGAGCGTTGTCATAAGCATTCTGACGAGCTTCATCCTATTCATTGATCTACAATTTTCTCAACCTTGAAGCTTCATCAAGTGACATGTTAACATGTTTTATGGTCCAAAGAGCTCGATGCTAAATATCAACAGGTAAATGACAAGCTTTACCATAAACTAATTGATAAGGAGACATCCCTAGATTTGTTTTAAAAGCTGTCCTATAAGCCCACAAAGCATCAAGAAGCTTAACTAACCAATCTTTCCTATTAGGCTTGATAGTTTTCTCTAAAATGATTTTTATCTCTCTGTTTGCCAATTCTGCTTGCCCATTTGTTTGAGAGTGATAAGGGGTAGAAACTCGGTGTGTGATACCATATTTCTTCACAAGTGTAGGAAATGGTTTGTTGCAAAAATGAGAACCCCCATCACTTATGATAACTTTGGGCATGCCAAAACGAGCAAACAAAGATTGCAAAAATTTTAGGACAACATGATGGTCATTTGTTTTGCAAGCGACGACCTCCACTCATTTTGAAACATAATCCACAGCTAATAAAATATATATGTTTTCAAGGAAACTGGAAAAGGTCTCATGAAGTCTATTCCCCAACAATCAAAAATTTCTAAGGTAAGAATAGGGGAAAGAGGCATCATGTCTCTTTTGCTAATGGATCCCAATTTTTGATAAGGCTCACAAGCCTTACAAAAATTATAAGCATCTTTATACATTGAAGGCCAGTAAAAACCACTTTGCAAAATTTTAGAGACTGTTTTCTTTGCTAAAAAATCACCACCACATGCACTCATATGACAAAATCTCAACACCGAAGAAAACTCATCATCAGGAATGCATCTTCGAATCAATTGGTCCGAACAATATTTGAAAAGATATGGATCATCAAAGTAAAAGTGTCGTACCTCAGAGAGAAATCGATGATTATCTTGGATGGACTATTCAAAAGGTATTCGCTCAGTCACTAGATAGTTGACTATATTAGCATACCAGGGAGCTTTATTAACCACAAACAACTGCTCATCCGAGAAACTATCATCAAGAGGAAGGCTGAAATTTGAAGAGGAGGATGATGGCAATCTAGAGAAGTGGTCAACTACCACGTTTTCAACTCCTTTCTTGTTCTTAATGTTGATGTTGAACTTTTGAAGTAATATAATCCAGTGTGGTTTTGCATCTTTTCTAGCCAACAAATACTTAAGAGCAGAGTGGTCAGTGAAAATAGTAACAGGAGAACCAAGAATATAAGTCCGAAATTTATCAAGTGCAAAAACCACTGCAAGCAATTCTTTTTCAGTAGTGGTATAATTTTTCTGGGCATCATTCAAGGTTCTACTGGCATAATAAATGACAAAAGATCTATTATCCACACGCTGCCCTAAAACAACTCCTAAGGCATAATCACTAGCATCTGTCATGATTTCAAAGGGAAGGTCCCACTGCGGGGGTTGCACAATAGGAGCAGTGGTAAGCAATTTTTTAAGGGTATCAAAAGCTTTTTGGCACTCATCAGTCCAAACAAATTCAATATCATTTTGTAAAAGAGTACACAAAGGTTTTGCAATAGAACTGAACCCTTGAATAAACTGCCTATAAAAGCTAGTATGACCAAGAAAAGAACGAATATCCTTAACCGTCCTAAAGATAGGAAGTTTAGATATTAATTCAATTTTTGCCTTGTCAACCTTTATACTTTCAGAAGAAACAATATGTCCCAAGACAATGCCCCGAGTAATCATAAATTGGCATTTCTCCCAATTAAATAAAAGATTTTTTCCTCACATCTCTGGAGAATACGTGCCAAATTATGCAAGCAACTATCAAAAGATTTTTCAAAAACAGAGAAATCATCCATGAATATTTCACAAATATCATCAATCATGTCAAAAAAATACTCATCATGCATCTCTGAAAAGTGGCTGGAGCATTACACAAATCAAAAGGCATTCTAGTAAAAGCAAAAGTGCCAAAAGGACAGGTGAACGTGGTTTTCTCCTGGTCCTCAGGTGCTACAACAATTTGATAATAACCAGAATATCCATCCAAGAAACAATAATATGCATTACCCGCCACTCTTTCTAAAATTTGATCCAAGCATGGTAAAGGAAAATGATCATTCCTACTGGCTGAATTGAGTTTTCTATAATCAATGCACATTCTCTAGCCAGTAACCATTCTAGTTGGAATCAACTCATTTTTATCATTTTTTATAATAGTTAAACCAGATTTTTTTGGTACCACTTGAGTTGGACTTACCCACTTACTGTCTGAGATAGGGTAAATGATACACACTGCGAGCAGCTTAAGCACTTCCTCTTTAACAACTTCTTTCATGGTAGGATTGAGCCTACGTTGAGCATCACGAACCGGTCTAGCATCATCTTCAAGGTGGATTCTGTGGGTACAAACAGCAGCATCAATACCTTTGATGTCGGCTATTGTCCAACCAATTGCACCTCGATGTTTTTTTAAAACTTTGATCAACTGGGCTTCATCCTTCTGAATTAACTTTGAGGAAATCACTACGGGAAAAGTGCCTTCTTCAGGACCAAGAAACACATACTTTAAATCTTGAGGAAGTGGTTTCAGTTCCAACTGGGGAACTTCTTCCTCTGAAGATTTAAGCATGTCTGGAGGTGGTAGAGCTTCAAACTGGGGTTTCCATCTTGTGCCTGCAAATTGTACTTCAAGTGGTAAAGAAGAATCTGCAAAACAATCCAAAAATTCAAAGTCTTCTTCATTGATATGATCAATTTTTCATTAAGTATAAATTCAGGTGTCTGAAAAATAGAATCATTATCAGAGAAGGGAGAAGTTGAGCAAATAAACTCTGTTGGTGTCAAACTCTCCACAGCATTCAAATCACTTGTGTCATCAAAATGTGCTGGCATCTTGCAGACATTGAAGACGTTTAACTCAAGTGCCATGTTCCCAAAAGTAAGCTTCAAAACTCCACTTCTGCAATTAATCAAAGCATTTGATGTAGCTAGGAATGGTTTTCCTAGGATGACAGGAGCTTGGTAAATAGTGAAGACTAGTTGCTGCATATCAAGAACTACAAAATCCACTGGATAGTAAAATTTGTTCACCTGGACCAACACGTCCTCTACAATACCCCTCGGTACCTTAACTGATCTGTCAGCCAACTATAACATGATGGAGGTCTTTTATAGCTCACCCAATCCCAACTGCTCATATACTGAGAATGGTAGCAAGTTCACACTACTCCCTAAGTCAAGTAAGGCTCTTCCATTGCGTGATTCACCAATCATAATGGAAATGTTGGGAGAGCCGGGATCTCCAAACTTCTGAGGAGTCTCGCTCAATATCAATGCACTAACTTGCTCCGTTAGGAAAGCTTTCTTCTTTACATTCAGCTTCCTCTTCACTGTGCACAAGTCCTTCAAAAATTTTGCATATAAATGCACTTGTTGTATGGCATCCAAGAGTGGAATATTAATCTTTACTTGCTTAAAAATCTCTTGAATCTTCGTGTGATATTTGTTCTTTTGGCCAGCTGCCAATCTCTGAGGATAGGGAACCACAGGTTGGTACCCCTTACTAGTTTCAACATCTGCACTCACAGGCTTCTTCAGCTCTAGTCTCACTACCCCTGGTTCTTTCTCAACTTTATCAGTCTCTATTACATCTTCAGGTGTAGGAGCAACTACCTGTGTGTCCATATTCATCTCTGGTTGGGGAACTTCCTTCCCAGTTCTCAAAGTAAGAACTGCCTTTGCTGTCTCAATAACATCCCCTGAGACATTATGCACTTACTATTGTTGTTACCTGTAGACTTGAGGATTAGGCTGAGGATGTGCTGGAAATTTCCCTTTCTCTAGGGTGCTCAAGGTTGTGCTCATCTTATTAATAGTGCCTCGCATCTCATTTATGGCCTGAGTGTTCTGATTATTTGTGGTGGCCTGAATCTGCATGAATTGCTGAAGTGTATTGGCCATCTGTGCCATACTGCCATCTAGAGACTTCTTTGCAGATGATGAAGGCTGAGAACTCTGTGCAGCTACATGAGGCTGAAATCCAGGAGGAGCTACAAAAGAATAGCTCTGAGAACTCTGATATGGCGGATACTGGGGCTGAGGAGCACTCTGATGAAATGGCTGCTGCACAGGTGGTGGAGACCGACCAGGCTGATCATTTCTCCATGAGAAATTTGGGTGATTCCTCCACCCTGGATTATATGTGTTGGAAAAAGGCTGATTCTGTGCTCTATTAACCCAGTTAGCTAATTGCATCTGCTTAGATCCACTTTCTTGAAATACTGGCATAATCGGGCAGTCTTGGGTCTTATGGTTCGAATCAGCACATATAGAACATGCCTCTACTACTTTCACAGTCTTCACTTTTTCCATTTCCATGACCTCCAGTCTTCTAGTCAATGCAGCTATTCGGGCTTAGACATCAGTGTTTTCCTTAAACTCATATCTACCCCCTCCAGAAATAGCCCTCAGTGGCTGTGCTGCTAACGGCACTCGATCAGTACGAGTGTTCCACTGTTGTGCGCTCTCAGCAAGATAGTCAAAAAATGATAGAGCTGCATCAGATTCCTTGCTAAAGAACTCCCCATTGCACATTGTCTGAACAAACTGCTTGCATTCTGGAGTGAGACTAGTGTAAAAATAGCTCACCAACCTCCAAGATTCATAACCATGATGTGGACAGATGTTTACCAAATCTTTAAATTTTTCCCAACTGGCCTGAAAAGTCTCATTAGGTTTCTGATTGAGCCAGCTAATTTGCTCTTGCAAAAACTGAGTTCTCTAAAAAGGAAATTTTTTTTGTAAGAATTCACGCTGCATATCAGACCAACTAGAGATAGAATTAGGTCTCAATGAATTAAACCAAATCTTCGCTTTATCCTTTAAAGAGAAAAGAAATAAACAAAATCTAATAAATTCATCAGTAACGGCCCTAGTGATAAAAGTAGTGCAAGCCAACTCAAAATCTGTCAAGTGCTGGTAAGGACTCTCAGAATCCATCCCGTGGAACTGAGGTATCCATCATACCATGCTTAATATAGAAATTAGGTGCATTTTCGGGTAAAACAATGCATGAAGGTGTAGTGGTGCGAGTGGGTTGCAAATAATCCTTAAGAGTGTGTGGTGCAGGTGCAGCCATGTTTTCTGGTTCAATTTCAATTTCCTCACCTGACTCACTTAATAGAAAAGATAGAAGAGCGATCTATCTCCAAGCTGTGTATACTACTCTCAACACTCGATGTGACTCTAAGCAAGCTATTTGAACTGTCTCTCACCCATGACATGAAAATCACTTTAAAAAGCATAAAAAAATAACAAGTTTAAATTTAAGTTAAATTACTTTTCCTGGCAACGGCGCCAAAAACTTGACTCACTCAAAAATGAGTAGCACAAAGACTATCCCAAGTGCAGGATGATGTCGCGTAATAATTAGGAATAAATTTCTAAATCGTCTCCTCAGGGAAAGCTACTTAAACTCAATCCGTTGAAAATGATGAAAATCTTCACAAAGAGAAAATAAAAATGATGGTATGTGCAATGGATGGAAAAGGATACTAGTCATGGACTAGATTCATATTTTCAGATTTTTAAGTGTCGAACTGAAATGTAAAAGACTAATGACTAAGTGATTAAACAAAGAGATTAATAAAACTAAGATAAGAATTAAACTAGACTAGAAAGTAATTGACAAAATATGTATTGAAAATTGAAAAGCCCCAAAATCAAGATTCTAGAGTTCATAATTGTATTCAAATCACAAATTCTCAAAATTAATCCATAGCAATTGTAATCACTATTTAATTGAAAGCTTAACGAAGCGAGAAAAATAAATTACACGAAGTAAATAAATAACAAATAAATTGCTCAAACTTCTAAGCCAAAATTCTAAAAAATATTCCATAAACTTAAAACTGAAATTAAACGACAAATAGGGAATGAAAAGATCAAGCCAATTGAATGGAGATGGAGATTGGAAGCAGTGGAGGAGGCTGGGCTGCAGCAGCAATTGGACCCCTCAAGGAGCTCTTCAATATGCTGCAGTGTGAGTGAGTGCCCCAGAAGAATTTATGTGTTGCAGCGTGAGTGATTGCTAGAGAGAATCCCCATCTGCGGCGTTGAGTGAATGGAAGGGAAAAAAATAAACTGTAAGTGGCGCTTGTAATCCAACAGTGTTCTACAGTCAAAAAGTCCGACCATATGATGTAAAATCCCATATATATACCCAAACGAAGGAAAAAAACTCTAGATCTGTAAAATACGATGTTCGCTCGAGCTGCGTGTCGAGCGGACATCGAGCGTTTGACTCTGCCTGACTTTGCTCGAGCGGCCAATGCCTCCGCTCGAGCGAACTCCCTTCCCGCAACCGCTCGAGCTCACTGTCGAGCTACCTTCGAGCATTTGAATCTGTCTGAATTCGCTCGAGCGGCCAATACCTCTGCTTGAGCGATGTGGACCAGACTCCACAGTACTCAACAGTGGTAAAATTAAGCATAAATTCATGCTATTAATAAATTTAAATCACAACTTAGATTTATTCATCTTAATCATTTTTTCATATAAAACCAATAATAATGTAATGAAAGAATTAAAATATTTTGATTCTAAATGTATTAAAATATTCAATAACTCAGCTCAATCACTTATGCAAGATTTTAACCTTTTTGGAGTATAGATGAGCAGTGGTGAGATTGCTAGAGTCTGTAAAGTAATCCTGTAATATCTTGCTGAGTCACTTATAACTAGATTCTCTTTTTCAATTAAATATCTTTAAGGAACTTCACCGCTGAGTTGCCCTAAAAATCTTAAGAGGATCCTATTGAGGTTAAATATGTATTGCTTATTTGGTAGATATCAAATTCCAAATATTATTAAGAATTATTCTATTGAGCCAAAACCAGCCCCTCAAAAATTAATATGCTAGAGAAAAACATTTGCTCGCTTGGGAATGGGAAATTTGAGATGCAAAATATATCCATAAATAGCATTCATACATCTTTTATGCTTTTAAGGTGCTATTTCCCCAAGGAGAAAGTGTTAGGAGTCTAGTCCGATTCTACGTGTTTCTCTCATACATTAGTGCAACCCAATGCCTTGATCGTTTTTCAGCTCCATATTGATGTGTCAGGATCAAATCTCGCCCATATATACAGTTTTGAGCTTACCAAGTACGTGCATGCGTAAAATACAAATAATTGTTGCTATTGATGCTAGAATGACACTTAACTCCAGCATTTGACTGATAACAAGTTAGGGCAGGGTAACCTAACTATTTCAGACAGTTTAAGTAGCTTTATTACTTGTGCTAAGTTTGAATGTGACCTACAATGCTAGTATATGTATTGTTTTGGTCTGAGTTTTGTAGCATTTGTGTAATCTAGCAAAGGCATTTAAATCTTAGATATCAAGCTGGTTGCTTTACTCTACAAGACCTATTTTTCATTTTTTTTTTTTGCTAATGATATGGTCACTTTGTATATGTAATTCTGGCTATTTAGTCTATGTGGTAAACTCCTTTGAATTTTTTTGTCTTTTTTAGCCGAATGTAACAACTATAACTTCAAAATTGGTATTCTTCTGACTTTGCGGTTATTGGGGCTATTTTAAGGAATGAAAAATGTGATGTCTTATTTGCTTTGAGTCTAGAAGGAATTTGGGCTGTTTGAAGTAGATGATATAGAGGCTTTGACTGCTTCAAGGGATCTTTAAATGATCTTGACTTTAAGTTTCACAAGTTTGCTATTGGAAGGGGATTCATTGTCAGTTATTGGGGTTATTGGTTCTAAAGAACTTAATTTTTCAAAACAAGAGAATCTGATTTCTGAAATTCAAAGTCTCATTTCCTAGTTTGCAGTGCATGATGTAATTCATATTGGTAGACAAGGAAATGAAGCAGCTCATTTACTTGCAAAGCACGCTCGCTTTGTGGATGATACTATTCAATGGTGGCATCAAATTATCAATGTCCAGATTTTTTTTTTTTCATTTTAAAGTCTTGCTTGATTCTAATTTGTAATTTTATGGTATTAACTTTGTTATTGGTTCGTTGTTTTCATTTTAGAGTCTTGCTTGATTCAAACTGTCTATTCAACATTGAGGTATGTTTTCCTTGTTTCGTTGTTTGTTTTCTCTTGGGGGCGAACATAGGCAGATGCTTGGAAAAGAATAACCACACTAATATTGGAAAGGAAAGAGATTCTTGGATTTCAACATTGAACAACATAATATATTTTCTTTGATGGGTGGATACATAAGATTATGAGGTTTCTTTTCTATGTTTGGAGAAATCAAACCAAGTATCGAGTATAGGAATTGAGTACTCATGATACACAAAATTTTAATAGGTTCAAATATCATACCAAGCTACAGTAACTAAAAAAACTTATAAATTCATGACCTTTTTTAAACTAATGTGTACTTTTTATTTGTATTTTACTAAAATAATATAAATATATTTTAAGATGCAAATATATTTATCAATAAAGGAATATATTGCTCAACAATTGATTTTTTTAAAGAAGAGGATTGTACCCAATTTTATTGATTATCTCCATAAAGACATAGATATGTTAAAGAATTATCTTCATTTCCTATAAAATAACTAAAGACTATATATAAAAACAGAAAACATTGACCTTAAGAATTAACATAGATATGTTAGCGCCGAATAGAAGGAAGACCTGCTTGATCCATAGAGGTCTGGATGGTAAAATATAGGTCTGGCCCCTGGGTTGTGGAAACTCAAGTCCCAAATGGAATTGGACCACACGAATATGAAGTTTGACTGTAATGCGTTCCCACAAAAGAAAGTATCTAGGGAAAGTGTGCCCCTACATTGTAAAGGCCTCCCTTCAAACCTTAAAAGATAAAAAATAAAAAGTTTTGTTTGCCAATTCGTATCAACTAGAGAGACATTAAACATCTGCATTTTGTCGACTATTGTTCTAGCACTTTTTTTCCCCTTTTAGCTGGCTGGGATCTACAAGAATGTTATAGCCACAGACACAAGCTCCAAAAAGTTGGCATTGGCACCCAGGTTACCCAATGTAAGATACCAACACACCCCTCCCACCATGTCTGCAGCCAAGGTCGAATGCAATATTGCACCGCAATCAAGCATCGATATTGTGACTGTGGCCTTGCACTGGTTTGACCTCCCTAGATTCTAGCAACAAGTTAAATGGGTACTCAAAAAACCTCATGGTGTCATGGCTGCATGGAGCTACACCATGCCAGAAGTTAATGACAAGGTTGACGCAGTCTTCCAACACTTCTACGACATTGTTGCAGGCCCCTATTGGGAGCCTGCGTGCAAATTGTGGGATGATAAGTATAGGAGCATTGATTTTCCATTTGAGCCGGTGGATGGAGCTCATCACACAGGGACATTTCAATTTGTAACCGCGAGATTGATGGATTTAGATCATTTTTTTAGCATTCATAAGATCATAGTCAGCTTATCAAACAGCCAGGGAGAATGGTGTGGAGCTTTTGAGCAATGATATGATCGAGGATTATAAGAATGTTTGGACTGAAGATGGACAGGACCAAAAGGTTGTGAAATTTCCTATTTATCTGAGAATCGGAAGAGTAGGGAAAAAGTTAGTCGAATGACTAGCATGGATCAATAGATTATAGTGACACATTTATAGGAATGATGAATCCATCTACCCTGGAAATAACCAATTGTTTCTTGTCACTCTCCCATTTTATGCAACAAAATTCTGCTTTTGAATGCTATAGCAATTCGCAGTGAAGAAGAAGTGGGAGGTATGCAAGAGATGTCTTCACTCGGTATGTTGTCTAGTCATAGAAGTGTGAGAAAACAGAAGGAAATATAAATTTGGGACTTCTCTTATCCATATCCTTTGAAGTTTGCATGGGGAAACTGAGACCACCTAAATATGGTGGAGAACTTTCATATCTTTCATAAATTGATGGGGGAATAGAGTTTAGACTAAAACAAAGACAACCAAACAGACCTCAGTGCCAATGTTTTTAGCTGGGAGTTGTCAAAGAAATAAGGAATTCAGAAGAGTGATGCTACAGGTACCGAAGATTTCATCCAAAAACGTGTCTCGAACAGTGTATTTTTTTTATGCATTTTTTTAATTGTGGAAGAACAAGCCAACATGACCAGTTCAACTGAAAATTCAAAAGTTTAAAACTTCTGCAACAAACCTCTTATATCCAAAATCTATTAGTTAGGCATGTAATCTATTTTTGAATTCAAATCAGATGATGTATAGGCTACTGAGTTAAAAGTAGTTATTCTGTAACAGAACTAGTTGATCTGAACTCAATTAAAATACTTTGTAATTCACAAATGAATTATCAAGAGTTTTCCAAAACAGAGCATTATTCTACATGGTATCAGTGAGCCCCAAAAAGAACAACGTCTGATCCTCCTCCTCCCTTTTTTTTTTTCTTCTCTTGACATCTGATGGCCTCCTCTCCCCCTATTCCCTCTCTCTCAAATTTCCCTCTTGCCCTCAGTGTCAAACTCAACCACTCTAATTATACTGTTTGGAAAGCTCAGGCCCTACCATATTTCCGTGGTCAAGCTGTCTTTGGCTATCTTGATGGCACTCACAAGAAATCGATGCCCCTCATCCCACCACATTGCACCGAATAGAAGAAACACAAAAAACTAAAATAATAACTGGGTGATTGTGCTATTTAACAATTGAATAAATGACAATATGAAAATAACTCAGATAAGTACTGCAAGTTTTTGAATAACAATTGATTTCTTGACTTCTTAATCGAAAACATTGGCTGCTTAAATAAGCAAAGCCACGTACAAGAATGCCGAAATGAATGACACCTGCAACCGCTCATTGCTAGTAACTGAAAACCCATTACAAACACAAAGACACGTGACAACAGAAAAACAGAGCATTCTAAAATAACGTGCAGAAAACATGACTAACGGAAATAACAAGCATTCCGAAAATAAACATCAAGTAACGTAAACTCCCTACTACTAGCAACCCAGTCGACGCATGCGAAATCTTCTCGTTAACTGCTAATGACCCAGTCAATTCATGCGAGATGATCCTTCACGTGTTAACGACCTAGTACTTCCCCTGCATGTCCACGTCTCTTGCTAATGGCCAAGTATTCTGGTCTTTCACGTCCACTCTCCCAACATTGTGGCCTATCAGGCACATTCTATGTAATATCTGTTGGTACCTTAGTTGACTCATCATGAGCACTAAGGGAAAAAAGCACTACTCAATAACTTTCGATCTATGCATATATAGATGTAATAACTCTAAATGAAAGACAATTTTGAATTCAAAAGTCCCCAATCCGTATCAACAACTTCTTCTCGACAACTTTTAGAAACTCTCAAAAGTCTTGAGTTCATACAGAAAATTAATGGGTGTGAAATCTAGACGTTTATTTTATGTTGTAAGACTTGAATTTGAAACCATGTGAAGTGCTGCAAGTAGACTTAAAGTCAGTTGGCCATTTTTATATATTACTGACTAGTCTAACCAAGTTGGTCCACAAGGAGTACTTGTTCAATGGGAAAATGCGAAGAGGAAAGATGGAGAGGAAAGATTGGTCCACGTGACAAGAAGCTCTATCGAAAGAAGTTGCCGACAAGTTTGTCATCTTTCTTTTAATTTTCCCCTTCTTTTTTCAATGTTGATGACGCAACGCACGTGGCATTGTTTTGCCCATCAATCCCCGGATATAATTTGGCCGCAAAAGGCATACTTTCTTGTAGTCCCTATTGTTCATCAGCCTAATTTCTGTAACTTCTACCATGGCCTTGCTACCAGCTCTTCCACGGTTTTATGATGTGTTCTTGAGTTTTAGAGGTGAAGATGTTCGACAAAACTTTATTTCTCACTTATATGATGCTTTGCGCAAAAAGGGAATCAATACTTACATTGATGAGCACCTTGAAAGAGGAAAGGAAATTTCACCGGCACTTCTTAAAGTTATTGAGGAGTCAAGGATTTCGATTATCGTTCTTTCTGAAAACTATGCATCATCCACGTGGTGTTTGGAGGAGCTGATGAAGATTCTCGAGTGCAGAGAAATGAAACAACAAATAGTTCTACCGGTGTTTTACAAAGTGCGTCCATCGATAGTGCGAAGACAAAAGAAAAATTATGGAGAGTCGTTGGCCAACTACAAAGACAAATTGAATGATGATACGAAGGTCGATAGCTGGAAGGCTGCGCTAAAGGAAGTGGCCAATTTGTCTGGGTTCCATTTAAAGAAGGATGGGTATTTGATTTTAGAATATTTATTTTATATCCTCATACATTTTAGATGCATACACATGCGTGAATATTTATGTTTGTGTGTGTATATATATATATATATATATATATATGCATGTATGTATGTATATTAAATGATCTAATAATCCTATTGTTTGTTAATCTCTTTGATCTCAATCTGCTTATTTTTGTGCCTTTTTCTTATGTCCTTATAAAATGGTAATTAATTAATTCTATTAAAAGGATCGTGTTAGTGAAATAATACTTTACTTGATTATTAGTAATGGTTCTGATGATATTAATTAACGCTTCTATGTTTAATAATGTCGTAATAAGTATAACCGTTAATAATTCTTCTCTTTTGAATTGATAGGAATGAATCTGAATTTATCCATAGCATCATTCAACTGGTGGACTCAAAAATAATAAATCAAACATACTTTGAGGTTGCCAATCATCCAATTGGAGTGGTGTCTCGTGTGCAGCATGTATATTCCCTTTTAAGCATCGAAGAGAATGATATTGTACATATGGTAGGGATCTTTGGAGTTGGGGGAATTGGAAAGACAACTAGTGCCAAAGCGATATATAATACAATTTCTTCTAAATTTGAAGGAAGTTGTTTCTTGAAAAACATTAGAGAAACTTCAAAGAGCGAGTATGGTCTAGTCCAATTGCAAGATACTCTTCTTTCTGATATCCTAGGAGCATCTTCGGTTTGTAATATTGGCCACGTCGACAGAGGAATCAATGTGATAAAGAATAAACTTTGTTATAAAAGAGTTCTTCTTATTCTTGATGATGTGGATGATTGGGAACAATTGAATGCTTTGGCCGGAAATCGTGATTGGTTTGGTTCTGGAAGTAGAATCATTTTAACAACAAGGGATAAAAATCTACTGAGTAACTACGAAGTTGATGCAACATATGAAGTGGAGGAATTGAACCATTATGAAGCTCTAGAGCTATTTAGCTTGTGTGCCTTTAAAAGAAAGAAACCACTTGATAACTACGTGGAACTTACACAACGTATAATACGTTATGCTGGGGGCCTTCCTCTAGCTTTGGAAGTGCTTGGTTTGGATCTACATGGTAGAAGTGTACATGAATGGGAAAGTGCTTTGAAAGAGTACAAAAGAATTCCTCACGAGAAGATTCAAAAAATACTTAGAATGAGCTATGATGGTTTGCGTGAAAGTGAGAAGAAGATTTTTCTTGACATTGCATGTTTCTTTAAGGGAGAGAATATAGATTATGTTGTGAAAATATTAGATAGTTGTGGTTGAAATCCAAATATTGGAATAAAAAAACTGATGGATAAGTGTCTCATTACCATTGATGATTGTAATAAATTTGAGATGCATGACTTGCTACAAGATATGGGTAGAGAAATTGTTCGAGAAGAATCACCAAAAGAGCCCGGTGGACGCAGTAGATTGTGGTATCATGAAGATATTTGCCATGTACTTGAAGAAAATACGGTAAGAATAACTTTCAAAAATGATTTTAGTTTAAGCATGTTTGGTAATTTACAAGAAAATATGAATTTTTTGCAACCAAAAACTTTGTCCACAAAAGTCATTTATTTTGCAGTGGAACCAATTAGAAAAATGTAGATTTTTCTTATAACTATTTTCAAGTAAATGGTGATGAAGAAATGCATTTGCAAGTGCATATATGTACTGGCTGTCCATTGAACTATATATTATAATTCTAGCATTTACCAAAATATTATATAGAGGATTTAATGCTTTACTGTATTGTCTCACCATGCAGGGAACAAACCAAATTGAAGGGATACTGATAGATTTACCTAAAAAAGACATGATATGCTTGAGCTCGGAGGCATTCATGAAGATGAAAAACCTGAGATATTTCATAAATCGTAATGCACGCTTCTCTGGAAGTCCTAATTATCTTTCTAACGAGTTAAGAGTGCTTAATTGGGTGGAATATCCTTCACAATCGTTGCCATATAATTTCCATGGAAGGAAGCTGGTTGATCTTAGAATAAGTGATATTCTCTTGAAGGAATTGGGAGTGGGATTCCAGGTACAACCACTATTATAAATATTTGTTTCTCCTTTTAATTATGTTGTAATCATATTTGAAGTGAACTTTTATCTCCAATTTTGCTTTACAGAATTTCCAAAACTTGGCCAGGATGCACTTCTCTTGTTGTGAATTTCTGACAAAAATCCCCGATCTTTCTTGGATTCCAAATTTAGAGTGGTTGGATGTTGCTGATTGCACAAACTTAGTTGAGGTTCATGCTTCTGTTGGATCCCTTGATAAGCTTGAGCATCTCTCATTTGCTCGTTGCACTCAGCTTACTAGTTTGCCAACAAAGCTCAAGTTAGGTATCTTAAATGCCTCCGGGTTGACGGTTGCTTAAGCCTTCAAAATTTCCCTGAAATCGAGTTTGAAAGGGAATGTTTAAGGCATCTTAGTTTAGCAAACACCGATATAAAAGAATTACCTTTATCCATTGAGCACCTCTCTGGGCTTGAAGTATTACATCTAAGAGGCTGCAAAAATCTTGTGCATATTCCCCCTGGAATTCTTCGATTTCGACGTCTGAAGGATCTTAGTCTAGCTGGCTGTTCAAAACTTGTTTTTATTCCAAATATCTTGAAGGATGATTGTTGCTCAATAGACCTTCCGGCACTGGAACATTTGAATCTTTCAAATTGTCACCTGCCAGATCCTGATATCCTGATGAGACTCAATCGCTATTTTACTATGCTTTATTTAAATCTATCGGGGAGTGATATTATTAGGCTTCCAGAAAGCATTACCATGTTTTTTAATTTGAGGTACCTTGATTTGATAGATTGCAAGAAACTTCAAGAAATTTCTGCACTGCCCCCAAATATACTAATTGTAGATATAGCTGGATGCATGTCATTGGAAAGATTTCCAGATGGATTAAAAGTACCGCACCTCTTTACAAGTCAAACGCGAGACCAACGATGGATTGACTCGTCCTTATGCCTCAAAATTCATATGAATATAGAGGGGTTTTGGGTATCTATCTTGCTCATTCGTCTCTTTCTTACTCGTGCTTGTGTGAGCTTTGGTTTATTGGTTGTTTTGTTGAAATTTATTGATATATTTTTGTTTTACAGGAATACTTCAGAAACCATTCAGGCAACATTATATTTCCGGGGAATAGGATTCCAGAATGGTTTAGCCATACAAAGCAAAATTCCAAAAATTGGATTCCAGACCGATTCGACGATCTTGAGCCGTCTTCAGCAAATATGAATCAAGATTGCAACTATTTTAAGCAGACTCTAGAAAATAATTTTTGTCGAATAACGATAAATGGGCTTAAAACTTTGGAAAATATAAGAGGAGTTGCTATATGTGTCGTTCTTGAACCCATTCTAAAGATCTACCCCCAAAAAGGTACTACTCTTGGGGTCTTGACCATAAGCGATGTTTTCCCTTATATTAAGTATTTGTCGGGACAACATGTTTATTTAAGGGGTTCAGATGCTCATGTATGGCTGAATTACACCATTTTAGATGATCATATGAACCCATTAAATCTGGAATTTATCGTTGGTAGTGCACATAAACCGGTGTTCTTCAAAAGCTGCGGAGTCCATCTTATATTCAAGAATGAAAAGGAAGGGGAAGATCATCCAGGTTTTTTGCATTTAATGGATGGTATTGGAGGTTCGAAGAGGAGGCGTGTCGATGATGACTGCTACTTGGAATCCACTTCGTGCCCACAACCGAACAGGGGTTCCTCAACCTTGGCCATCAATTTTGAATTTCAAGGATTCTCTGAACAATTTGGACAAGGAACTTACAAATAATTTGCATCTTGAGTTGTCCCCTTAATTGCGGATCAGGTTTTCTTGTTTAGGAACTGATCATTGCAATTTGGTGTTTTGGTTTGACAGTCTCCAGTATATGAATCTTATCATCCCTGTTAGACCATTTGTGTAACCGTGACTCACACGTAAATTTTTTCTTCTTTAGTTTCCAATTTCTTATGCCGTTACCCACATGTAAATTTTTTCGGTCTTCCTTATCTTTCACCATAAACCACGTGAATCTTCCTTCCCGACAGCTCTCACCAACTCTGCCTCTCTCGCCCAATATTTTTTCTCCCACATATAGAAGTGCTGCAACTTGAGCGTTTTGTGAACCATCTGCTTCGCATAACTGCCGTCAGCCATTTCCCCACCAACCACCGAGATCATGTTAGGGCCCTGTGGATTATGCTACTGTGAATTGGAATGTAATAAGGGATACAGGTAATTGGAGCTGAGACGTTGCAGGAGTGAAATCAAAATTGCATATGAGATGTTTGTGATAATGCCTCATAGGGCCATACGTTTGCTGATGAGGGAAACTTTGAGGGTTGCCAAACCTCCGTAATATTCAAGCTAAACTCCAGATTCTAAGATAACTCCCATTTTCTCTCCTGCTCCCCTATATTCTCACGCCTTACCTCACGGTACAATTCACTCTTAACAGAATTACAAAAAGGATAAAATGACAAGCTTATACTCTGGCTACATGACAATCACCTGAACACATAACATAATTGAAAACGCACAGCATAAGTAAATAACAACACACACACACAGCAGCTTAAACGCATCACTTCATGGTCCCAAAACGAACAGCTCTAGTAATAGCTAAACGCACAGTTTCGGCAATAGCAACTAGGGGTGTGCAAAATTCCTACCCCTCAGATTCCGACCGATTCCCGCTCCGATTTCGACTCCGACTTTCAATTTTTTTTAAAAAAATTCAGATGCAAAACAACACCTTTTTGCATCTAGATTTTTTCTAACTGAGTACTGGAACGACGCTGTTCCATTTAAATTGAAACAATACCGTTTTGCTGTTTTGCATCTGGATTTTTTCTAACTAAGTATTGGAACGACGTCATTCCATTTAAATAGAAATGACACCATTTTGCACATGACCAACCTAGTATGTTCTTCTTCCTTATTCCTTCGTTCCTACTTCCCTTCATTTCTTAGTTCCTCACTCCTCAATTCCTCTCACACTGCACGACGCCACGGCCCACGACCAAGCACGATTCTGCCGTAGATTACTTCACGCCGCCATCGCTGCAGTGCCTTTTTCATGCCCTTTTTGCCAATTGGTAATTTTAATTTTTAGGGTTTTAAATTTAGGAATTTGCTCCGAATTCTAATTATTATTTCTTATTCAAAATGGAAATTCGATTGTGTAGATTATATAATTGTGTGAACGAATGTATTGAGGAAATGGTTGTGATGTTTCTTTTGTTGAAGTTCTTCATTTTGGACTGTGAACATAAGGCATTTGTGGAAATGTCACAAACAAAAAAAATTGTGTTTGTCCCTTTATACTTACCCTCACACATGGATACTTTAGAAACAAATTAGATGAGGGAGATGGGAGATCCGATCGTTATTGCTGGGTTCATTGGTTGATCTAGCAATCCTTGTGTGAAAAAAAGTGTTTCTTGAACTATGGTTCCTCGACTATTGGTGGGGCTAGGGATCAGGGACTTGAAGGAAGAAGGTGTAGTAGTAGTGGGGAAAAGTATATTTTATTTTATGATCTTCCATATACAACTTGGATTGGATGGGTATGCCTTGACTGCAATGAAAAGCTAGTTAAAATGTGATACACATTGGCATATCCAAGATCTTAATTCGATGGATGCAAAAATAAATTGATGGCGCTATGCTTTTAAAAGGAAAATTTTATTTCCATATATGGAAAAAATAAACCATTATTTAACCTAGAATGAATGATAAAATCCAATGTATTTTAGAGAAGCCA
Source organism: Carya cathayensis (assembly GCA_011037825.1). Taxonomy (NCBI): domain Eukaryota; kingdom Viridiplantae; phylum Streptophyta; class Magnoliopsida; order Fagales; family Juglandaceae; genus Carya; species Carya cathayensis. Next base: position 66,381 of record QGSO01000219.1, on the reverse strand, counting down.
AAACGCTTTGGGGACCGATAAAGCATTGATTTCTCAAGTTTTTTCAAAACTCCTATTAAGCTGAAGACAGGATCAAATAAACCATTACTTCTTCTTCTGCTTGGCATGATCAGTTTATTTGGAACTCTAATATTTAAATATGTGTGTATGTATATGTATATGAATATATATATATATATATATGTATGCATGTATGCATGCGTTTGTGTGCTTTGATTAGCTAGGTCTCATACGGTTGATCATGATGAATCAAAGTTGAAAGTTGTAAGTTTCATTGATAGACTTATTAATTAGTAAGTCTATTAATAAGTCTATTAATTAATTAAAGCCGAAAGTTGTAAGTTCCATCAAAGTCGAAAGCTGAACTTTCCTATTAATTAATTAATTAATTAATTATATCTATATTTATTTGTTGCTTTTTCTTAAATATTTTTGTTTTTTTTATTACTGTTTTATACTTTTTGGATATTTTATATATGCATAGTGCATGTCAGTTGTTCTATAGGCCTTTATATATATAGCTTATCTGTTTGATACCTTTACTTGCCAACTGTGTTATGCCAATCAGTCTATGCATTAAGTATATATACATAATTATATATATATATATATTTGAGAATTAATTATTGGTGTTTATATATATGTGTTAGATTTCAAGGTATGGATGCGCAACCATATGGGCCTCCAAAATAGGATCAAGATGCCACAATTCCATCCCCAGCACTGAGATTTAGACCCACTTCCAGAACACAAACTTCATGTGCAAGTAGTCGATTCTCACTCCCGGTAGACATAGAAGATGAGGATACATTTAATGAGGAGGAGGAGATGGCTACTGGTGATGAGCCAAATGTACCACCTCATCTGTGAGGCCAACACAACCACGATCAAATAAAAAAAGGTCACGGATGTGGAAACATTTCACCAAAGTTGACGGTAATCCCAAGGAACCGCAGATGAGTTGCAACCATTGTGGCACACAAGTTGGATGTCATTGAAAGAAACAAAGTACTGCTTATTTGATGTCACATCTTAATGGTTTCCAGAGGTATAAGATAGCGACTGATTGGAGGCCAAAGATCAGAGCAAGCTTAATTACGAAACTTTTATAGTGACTGATGGTACACAACTTAAGAAAATGGTCATCCCTTAATACAGTGAGAAGATGTTGAGGGATGCGCTTGTAGAGATAATAATTGAAGATGAGATACCTTTTACTACAGTCGACAAAAGAGGGTTCATAAAGTTTATCAAGTTGCTTGAGCCACAATTCCCATTGCCATCACGGTATGCAATGATGTGAGATTGTATGAAAGGACATTTAAAAGACAAGGTTGAGATGAGAAAGATGTTTGTGACCACTGGCTAGAGAGTCTCATTTACGACTGATACATGGACATCTATACAGAATGTTTCTTACATGTGTATCACAGCACACTACATTGACAGTGAATGGAATTTAAAAAAATGGATTATTGGATTCAAAGAAATCAATGATCATAAGGGTGCATCCACTGGGGCGGAGATGGAAGATTGCTTGAAGGATTGGGGAATTCAAAAAATTTTATGCATTACAATTGACAATGTCAGTGCCAATGATACTGCAATTGAATGGTTCAAGAGGAATATGAGGGTGAGAGATGATGTCATTCACGACCATGAGTTTTTCTATATTTGATGTTGTGCTCATATAATCAACCTGATTGTTATAGAGGGGGTTAAAAGAGGTTGACGATTCCATTACAAAAGTCAGCAACATTGTGCGGTATGTGAGAGCTTCCCCCCAAAGGCTTAAAAAGTTCAGGGCAATAGAAGAACATCTTGGGATAAAACATTCATGGATGTTGTGCTTGGACACTCCAACTTGACAGAACTCTACATACATGATGTAGGATGTCACACAGAAGTATCAAAAAGTGTTTGAGCGGATGGAGGTGGAGGATGGGGACCTTAAATATGCTTTGTTGGAGCCTGCAGGAAAGGGGCTTGGTCCACCGGACACACATGATTGCATGAGTGTGGGGTTTTTTGTCACTTTTTTTAGTTTTTTTATGACATTACTATGTGGATATTTGGATCCACATATACGACTACAAACTTGTGGCTAGATCTTGGCGCTACACCATCACTTGGAATATGGTTGTGATGACCCTAGCGGACTGTTATCTGGTATGGCTCAGAGGATGCTTATCAAATATAATAAATATTGGGGGCAAGTTGAGAAGATAAAGAGATTACTCTTTGTGGCTGTGATACTTGACCCCCGATACAAGTTGGCCATGAAAGAATATTGGGTAAATTCCGTCTTCGAGGCAATGAAGGTTGTGTTGTTTATTGCAGTGGCTAAAACTGATCTCAATGACTTATACAACCAGTACAAAATAGTGGCTAGCCTTCATCCATTGTGGGTACCTCACACTCAACTCCGACACCCCCCTCTGATGACCTTAGCCCAGATGGAGCATGGCATTGATGTCGTCGGAATTACAACGTGATGAATGAGTATCATCAGCTCATTGCATCGAAGAATATTATGGGGTGTACTTTGGAGGTTGAACAGTATTTTATGGAAGAGGTCGAGTCACCTAGTGCTGAATTTGAGATATTAATTTGGTGGAAGGCTAATTCTACCAAGTATCCTATCATTTCCCATATTGCCCGAGATGTGTTAGCCATTCCTATCACTACGGTTGCATCTGAGTCGGCGTTTAGCACTGGATGTCGAGTGTTGGATGCTTTCCAGAGCTT
>QGSO01000219.1:32694-63191 GCA_011037825.1 Carya cathayensis | reverse complement strand
ATTCTTGATGATGTGGATGATTGGGAACAATTGAATGCTTTGGCCGGAAATCGTGATTGGTTTGGTTCTGGAAGTAGAATCATTATAACAACAAGGGATAAAAATCTACTGAGTAACTATGAAGTTGATGCAACATATGAAGTGGAGGAATTGAACCATTATGAAGCTCTAGAGCTATTTAGCTTGTGTGCCTTTAAAAGAAAGAAACCACTTGATAACTACGTGGAACTTACACAACGTATAATACGTTATGCTGGGGGCCTTCCTCTAGCTTTGGAAGTGCTTGGTTTGGATCTACATGGTAGAAGTGTACATGAATGGGAAAGTGCTTTGAAAGAGTACAAAAGAATTCCTCACGAGAAGATTCAAAAAATACTTAGAATGAGCTATGATGGTTTGCGTGAAAGTGAGAAGAAGATTTTTCTTGACATTGCATGTTTCTTTAAGGGAGAGAATGTAGATTATGTTGTGAAAATATTAGATAGTTGTGGTTTAAATCCAAATATTGGAATAAAAAAACTGATGGATAAGTGTCTCATTACCATTGATGATTGTAATAAATTTGAGATGCATGACTTGCTACAAGATATGGGTAGAGAAATTGTTCCAGAAGAATCACCAAAAGAGCCCGGTGGACGCAGTAGATTGTGGTATCATGAAGATATTTGCCATGTACTTGCAGAAAATACGGTAAGAATAACTTTCAAAAATGATTTTAGTTTAAGCATGTTTGGTAATTTACAAGAAAATACGAATTTTTTGCAACCAAAAACTTTGTCCACAAAAGTCATTTATTTTGCAGTGGAACCACTTATAAAAATGTAGATTTTTCTTAAATCTATTTTTGAGTAAATGGTGATGAAGAAATGCATTTGTAAGTGCATATATATATTGGCTGTCCATTGAACTATATATTATAATTCTAGCAGTTACCAAACTATTATATAGAGGATTTAATGCTTTACTTTATTGTCTCAACATGCAGGGAACAAACCAAGTTGGAGGCATACTGATAGATTTACCTAAAAAAGACATGATATGCTTGAGTTCAGAGGCATTCATGAAGATGAAAAACCTGAAATATTTCATTAATCGTAATGCACACTTCTCTGGAAGTCCTAGTTGTCTTTCTAACGAGTTAAGAGTGCTTAATTGGGTGGAATATCCTTCACAATCATTGCCATATAATTTCCATGGAAGGAAGCTTGTTGATCTTAGAATAAGTAATAGCCTCTTGAAGGAATTGGGAGTGGGATTCCAGGTACAACCACTATTATAAATATTTGCTTCTCCTTTTAATTATGTTGTAATCATATTTGAAGTGAACTTTATCTCCAATTTTGCTTTACAGAATTTCCAGAACTTGGCCAGGATGGACTTCTCTCATTGTGAATTTCTGACAAAAATCCCTGATCTTTCTCAGATTCCAAATTTAGAGTGGTTGGATGTTGCTGATTGTACAAACTTAGTTGAGGTTCATTCTTCTGCTGGATCCCTTGATAGGCTTGAGCATCTCTCATTTGCCCGTTGCACTAAGCTTACCAGTTTGCCAACAAAGCTCAAGTTTAGGTATCTTAAATACCTCCCGGTTGATGGTTGCTTAAGCCTTCAGAATTTCCCTGAAATCGAGTTTTAAAGGGAATGTTTAAGGCATCTTAGTTTAGCAAACACCGATATAAAAGAATTACCTTTATCCATTGAGCACCTCTCTGGGCTTGAAGTATTACATCTAAGAGGCTGCAAAAATCTTGTGCATATTCCCCCTGGAATTCTTCGATTTCAACGTCTGAAGGATCTTAGTCTAGCTGGCTATTCAAAACTTGTTTTTATTCCAAATATCTTGAAGGGTGATTGTTGCTCAATAGAGCTTCCAGCACTGGAATATTTGTATCTTTCAAATTGTCACCTACCAGATCCTGATATCCTGATGAGACTCAATCGCTATTTTAGTATGCTTTATTTAAATCTATCGGGGAGTGATATTATTAGGCTTCCAGAAAGCATTACCATGTTTTTTAATTTGAGGTACCTTGATTTGATAGATTGCAAGAAACTTCAAGAAATTTCTGCACTGCCTCCAAATATACTAATTGTAGATATAGCTAGATGCATGTCATTGGAAAGATTTCCAGATGGATTAAAAGTACCACACCTCTTTACAAGTCAAACGCGAGACCAACGATGGATTGACTCGTCCTTATGCCTCAAAATTCATATGAATATAGAGGGGTTTTGGGTATCTATCTTGCTCATTCGTCTCTTTCTTACTCGTGCTTGTGTGAGCTTTGGTTTATTGGTTGTTTTGTTGAAATTTATTGATATATTTTTGTTTTACAGGAATACTTCAGAAACCATTCAGGCAACATTATATTTCTGGGGAATAGGATTCCAGAATGGTTTAGCCATACAAAGCAAAATTCCAAAAATTGGATTCCAGACCGATTCGACGATCTTGAGCCGTCTTCAGCAAATATGAATCAAGATTGCAACTATTTTAAGCAGACTCTAGAAAATAATTTTTGTTGAATAACAATAAATGGGCTTAAAACTTTGGAAAATATAAGAGGAGTTGCTATATGTGTCGTTCTTGAACCCATTCTGAAGATCTACCCCCAAAAAGGTACTACTCTTGGGGTCTTGACCAGAAGCGATGTTTTCCCTTATATTAAGTATTTGTCGGGACAACATGTTTATTTAAGGGGTTCAGATGCTCATGTATGGCTGAATTACACCATTTTAGATGATCATATGAATCCATTAAATCTAGAATTTGAGGTTGTTAGTGCACATGAACCGGTGTTCTTCAAAAGTTGCGGAGTCCATTTGATATTCAAGAATGAAAAGGAAGGGGAAGATCATCCAGGTTTTCTGCATTTAATGGATGGTATTGGAGGTTCAAAGAGGAGGCGTGTCGATGATGACCGCTTCTTAGAAGCCACTTCGTGCCCACAATCGAATAGGGGTTCCTTAACCTTGGCCATCAATTTTGAATTTCGAGGATTCTCTGAACAGTTTGGAGGAGGATTTTACAAATAATTTGCATCTTAAATTGTCCCCTTAATTGCGGATCAGGTTTTCTTGTTTAGGAGCTGATCATCACAATTTGGTGTTTTGGTTTGACAGTCTCCAATATATGAATCTTATCATCCCTGTTAGACCGTTTGTGTAACCGTGACCTACACGTAAATTTTTTCTTCTTTAGTTTCCAATTTCCTACGCCGTGAACCACACGTAAATTTTTTCGGTCTTCCTTATCTTTTGCCATAAACCATGTGAATCTTCCTTCTCCTTTGTTTTTCTCTCCCGACAGCTCTCACCAACTCTGCCTCTCTCGCCCAATATTTTTTCTCCTGCATATAGAAGTGCTGCAACCTGAGCGTTCTGTGAACCATCTGCTCTACATAACTACTGTCAGCCATTTCCCCACTAACCACCAAGATCATGTTAGGACCCTGTGGGTTATGCTACTATGAATTGGAATGTAATAAGGGATACGAGTAATTGGAGCTGAGACGTTGTAGGAGTGAAATCAAAATTTCATATGAGATGTTTGTGATAATGCCTCATAGGGCCATACGTTTACTAATGAGGGAAACTTCGAGGGTTGCCAAACCTCCTTAATATTCAAGCTAAAATCCAGATTCTAAGATAACTCCCATTTTCTCTCATGCTCCCCTATATTCCCACACCTCACCTCACGGTACAATTCACCCTTAACAGAATTACAAAAAGGATAAAATGACAAGCTTATACTCTGGCTACATGACAGTCACTTGAACGCATAACATAATTGAAAACGCACAGCATAAGTAAATAACAACACACGCACACAGCAGCTTAAACGCATCACTTCATGGTCCCAAAACGAACAACTCCAGTAATAGCTAAACGCACAGTTTCGGCAATAGCAACTAGGGGTGTGCGAAATTCCGACCCCTCCAATTTCGACTCTGACGGCATTGGAGTGTTCAGAAATCGAGGTCGAAATCAGAGAAATTCTGACTCCGACTTTCAATTTTTTTTAAAAAAAATCTAGATGCATCTAGATTTTTTCTAATTGAGTACTGGAATGACGCCGTTCCATTTAAATAGAAATGACACCGTTTTGCCGTTTTGCATATGGATTTTTTCTAACTGAGTACTAGAACGATGCCTTTCCATTTAAATAGAAACGACACCATTTTGCACATGACCAGCCTAGTATGTTCTTCTTCCTTATTCCTTTGTTCCTACTTCGCTTCATTTCTTAGTTCCTCACTCCTCAATTCCTCTCATGCTGCACGACGCCACGGCCCACGACCAAGCACAATTCTATCGTAGATTGATTCACGCCGCCATCGCCGCAGTGCCTTTTTCATGTCGTTTTTGCCAATTGGTAATTTTAATTTTTAGGGTTTTAAATTTAGGAATTTGCTCCGAATTCTAGTTTATTATTTCTTATTCAAATTGGAAATTGGATTATTTAGATGATATAATTGTGTGAACGAATGTATTGAGGAAATGGTTGTGATGTTTGTTTTGTTGAAGTTCTTCATTTTGGACTATGAACATAAGGTGTTTGTGGAAATGTCACAAACAAAAAAAATTGTGTTTGTCTCTTTATACTTCCCCTCACACATGGATACTTTAGAAACAAATTAGATGAGGGAGATGGGAGATCCGATCCTTATTGCTGGGTTCATTGGTTGATCTAGCAATCCTTGTGTGAAAAAAAGTGTTTCTTGAATTATGGTTCCTCGATTATTGGTGGGGCTAGGGATTAGGGACTTGAAGGGCAAAGGTGTAGCAGTAGCGGGGAAAAGTGTATTTTATTTTATGATCTTCCATATACAACTTGGATTGGATGGGAATGCCTTGACTTCAATGAAAAGCTAGTTAAAATGTGATACACATTGGCATATCCAAGATCTTAATTCGATGGATGCAAAAATAAATTGATGGCGCTATGCTTTTAAAAGGAAAATTTTGCTTCCGTATATAGAAAAAATAAACCATTATTTAACCTAGAATGAATGATAAAATCCAATGTATTTTAGAGAAGCCAAAACGCTTTGGGGACCGATAAAGCATTGATTTCTCAAGTTTTTTCAAAACTCCTATTAAGCTGAAGACAGGATCAAATAAACCATTACTTCTTCTTCTGCTTGGCATGATCAGTTTATTTGGAACTCTAATATTTAAATATGTGTGTATGTATATGTATATGAATATATATATATATATATATGTATGCATGTATGCATGCGTTTGTGTGCTTTGATTAGCTAGGTCTCATACGGTTGATCATGATGAATCAAAGTTGAAAGTTGTAAGTTTCATTGATAGACTTATTAATTAGTAAGTCTATTAATAAGTCTATTAATTAATTAAAGCCGAAAGTTGTAAGTTCCATCAAAGTCGAAAGCTGAACTTTCCTATTAATTAATTAATTAATTAATTATATCTATATTTATTTGTTGCTTTTTCTTAAATATTTTTGTTTTTTTTATTACTGTTTTATACTTTTTGGATATTTTATATATGCATAGTGCATGTCAGTTGTTCTATAGGCCTTTATATATATAGCTTATCTGTTTGATACCTTTACTTGCCAACTGTGTTATGCCAATCAGTCTATGCATTAAGTATATATACATAATTATATATATATATATATTNTTAGAGCAAAGGAACAGAGCAGCTGCGGACAGCCAGTTTTCATTTTCGTATTGGGGAGACTTGAACGAAAAAGAAGCTGGGTGGAGTTGGGACTGATCAGTTCAGGGACTTCAAGGCAGAGTAGAACGTAGAAAGAACTACTATAGTTTTTGGATGAAACCAAAGGCTTGGAAGGGGTGCCCGTTCTGTACGTAGGAGCGGTTCTGAGAGAGAGTTCCTAGAGAGTTTATCTGGTGGAGCTTCGGGCTGCAGCAGAGGACACCGAAGGGAGCTCTAGTTCCATTGGAACGTTCTGCAGAACAAAGAAAAAAATGTGGAGCTGGTTTGACTTGGGACGCAGAACACTAGAGTTCTCAGCAGCTGGACTTGAGTTTAACGCTGGACAGAACACCAAACGAACAAAGCAAATGGAAGCTTGGAGAGGGGCTGGCAGACACAAAGCAGAACGTGGGATGATTTTTCGTTTGGGGAGCTGTGGGACGGACTGGTTTTGGGGGGAGTTCTTTTCGGCTCAATTTTCTCTTCACTTTTATTTTATGATCTAAGTTGTTTTCATTGTTAGTTTGTGTTTTATTTTAATTTTATCATGAAGAATGTTTATTTAATTTTTATAGCACTTGTGATGAACATGGTTGGCTAAATTTTCATACTAAGGTTAAATGTGAAGTTTAATGATTTAAACATTGTTTTCGGATCTACGTAAAATTTATTTTGTGAGCTTGATCGATTGAAAGATTTTAGTATTGGATATTTTGATTATCTATATATTTATCTTGATTCATTGTGATTTTCGATTACAGTGAATGCTTGAGGAATCCCTGTGATATTCAAATAGATTTGTGAATGTTTTAATCATCAATCGTTCATGCTCAATCATTAGTGACTATTTTTTCTTGACCTTAAATGCTAAATCTTCCAATTAAACGGAATCATTATTCTAGTTTAATTGAAGTAATTCAATCGGAAACAATATTTTAAATTATTAGACGGATCCTTGAAACCTTAGTCTTTTTCCATATCAATACATTTTATTATTTTGGTTTTATCTATTACGTCAAAAATCATCATCTTAGTAACCTCATTTTATATTCGATCGCACATCTCTTTTAGTATTTTCTATTTATTTGTTTGAGTTTATTTTCTTTATCACATAAGTCAATCCCTGTGGATTTGACCCTGTAAGGTACTACAACACCTGTATACTTGCAGGTAAAACTGCACTAAATTTTTGATTCATTAGTTTGAGTCAAAGTTTAGGCACAACACCCTCAATAGAATGCCTCCTCCGTTTCATTTGCTAATCATTCTCAACTGCATGATATAATTGATTCTGCTCCATATGGAATATTATAGATCCTTCTAGATTGATTCTCTTGTAAATGATACATTTTTGCTATAAATATGAGTGCTACTATACTGAGGAAAACAATATAGACGAGGAATACCTTTATTCAAATACAATCTTTCTTTGATGCATTCTTAAAAACTTCTGTCCTACACTTATTTTCCTACTAGTTTCAACATGGTATCGAGAGCCTGATAGGGCCAAAGCCCACTTTTTCTTTCTTCGATCATTATGGCACCCCCCAAACCCCCTTCCCCGAATCCCTCCATCACCAATTCAGCCGCACAACTCATCACCATCAAACTTTCTACAGAAAACTATCTACTCTGGCACGCCCAAATCACCACTTTCCTCCGCGGCAACCAATTGTTTGGCTATGTCGAAAGATCCACTCCCATGCCTCCCTCCATCATTGACAATGTTCCCAACCCAAACTATACCTCCTGGCTTACTCAAGATCAACTCATCATGTTGGCAATTTACTCCTCCCTCACCGAGACAATCATCTCTAATGTTCTTGATTACTCCACTTCCCAACAAATATGGGAAACTCTTCAAAATCTTTACTCTGCTCAGTCCACAGCCCACCTCATGCACACGAAATTTCAGCTTGCAACTCTAAAAAAAGGGTCCAATTCAATCTCTACCTATTTTCACAAAGCCAAGGCACTCTTTGCATCTCTCAATGCCACAGGCCATCCTCTCCCTGAGTCCAAGTTCATCATCTATTTTGACTGGTTTAAGATCTAATTTTGAGTCCGTAGTGTCTTCCATCACTACGCGTCCCGATCCTCTCTCCATTTCTCAAATTTATAGTTTTCTTGTAAATCATGAATCAAGTCTTGCACATCAAACACTGTCTCTTCTTCAATTCCTTCACTATCAACTCCACCACTACACGTGGCTCTTTTACTCCTCCTAACTGAAGCCGTGGCCGTGGCTTTCAGCGTGGACGAGGTGGTTGAAATTTTTCCACTCCCTCTAATTTCTTTTCCTCTTCTCAGACTAATCGACCTACCTGTCAACTCTATAATCACGTTGGTCTCACGGTTATTTCCTATTATCATTGGTTTGATCATGCATATCAGTCTCCTCCTCCTCCTTCTCTCTCGGCTAATTTCACCAATTTTCTGAATAAGTCCACTCCATCCACTAATTGGTTTCCTGATACTGCTGCTTCAACTCACTTCACCTCTGATTTTTCCAAACTTAACCTGGAGTCCACAGCTTATCAAGGGCCAAATCAAGTAACAATTAGAGATGGATCATCCCTTGCTATTCAAAACTCTGGCTCTAGCTTACTTCCAACACCTTTTGGCAATTTTCTTCTCCGTCAATTACTTCATGTTCCTTTAATTTCTTAAAATTTATTATCTGTTAGACAATTTTGTTTGGATAATTCAGTTTTCTTTGAACTTAATTCTTCTGGTGTTTTTTGTGAAGAATTTACATTCCCAGGAAGTACTTCTTCAGGGCCCTGTTAAAAATGGCTTGTACGTCCTTCCAACTGATGATAAGGCTGTCACTCTTCCCTTACAACATGCTAGTCTTGGTCACCCCTCTCCTCGGATCACCTCCTTTATCATATGACATCACAATCTTCCAATCATTACAACGTCCACTTCGTCACCCTGCTCGGCATGTCTTCAAGCCAAGTCTCATGCTCTTCCTCACCCTCTCAATCGCACTAGCCTTTTCAGTTGTTATTTTTATATGTCTGGGGACCTACGCCTGTGCTATCCTTTAGTGGTTTTAGATTTTATTTTTCTATTGTTGATGATTTTACGAAGTATGTTTGGTTCTTTCCTTTATATGCCAAAATCTAATGTTTCTCAAATTTTTCTAAAAGTGTAGTTAAATTGTTCGTAATACTTTTAAAAAAAATATTAGATCTGTTCAATCTGTCTGGGGTGGTGAGTTCCGTCCCTTTCATGCTATCTTGCGAAATCTTAGCATTTCCAATAGAATTTCCTGTCCATACTCTAATGCACAAAATGGTAGCATTGAACGGCATCATTGCCATATTGTTGAAACTGGGCTCTCCCTTGTAGCCCAGTCTTCGGCTCCTACCAAATATTAGGTTGATGCTTTTCAAATAGCAGTCGTTCTCATAAATAGAATGCCCACACCCATCCTTCATCATTTTTCTCCCTTTTAGTCTCTTTTTCATTCTTCACCTGATTATAGTTTTTTACGTGTTTTTGTCTTGGCCTGTTGGCCCAATCTTCACGCTTTTAATCATCACAAATTAGACAAGAGATCTAAGCTCTATGTCTTTTTAGGACACACTCCTGATCACAAAGGGTACAACTGTTTGCATATTCCATCTGGTAGAATTTACATTTCAAAATTAGTGGCTTACTCGGTTTGCAAAGCTTAGTTCAAAATTAATTTCAATTCACTCGGGTTTCATGCTTCCATTTCTGACTCATCCCTCTTTATATTTACATCTAATATTGCCTCTGTGTATGTTCTAATTTACGTTAATGACATTGTTGTTACTGCCTTTGATTCTTCTCTCATTAATAATTTATATCATCTTTGTCCACATCTTTCCCTGTCAAAGACCTAGGTTCACTTCATTTCTTTTTAGGAATCCATGTCTGTCGCACGGCTAAAGGTCTCTTTTTATCTCTGTCTCGCTACATCTCTAACCTATTAAAGAAGACTAATATGCATGAATCTAAAACTGTGTCAACACCAATGTCAACATCTGCTAAACTTTCAGCCCTTGATGGGTCCTCTTTTGAGGATCCTTAGCTTTATTAAGTGTTGTTGGCAGTCTCCTGTATCTTTCCTTCACTCTTCCAAATATCTCGTTTGCAATCAATAAAGTCCGTCAATACATGCACTCTCCCCTCCATTCTCACTAGCAAGTTGTCGCATACTGTGTTATCTCAAACTCACCATCTCTCTTGGCCTATTTTTTTCCTTTGTCTCTCCCCTTAAACTAACAACATTTTTAGATGCTGATTGGGCTAGTTGCCTAGATGATCAAAAATTGACTGGTAGTTTTTGTGTCTATTTTGGGTCTCATTTAGTGTCTTGGGGTTCCAAGAAACAACAAACAATAGCTCGATCCGCGACTGAAGCAAAATATAATTTAGTTGCAAATACTACTTGTGAACTTCTGTGGATACAAGCATTGTTAAAAGAATTGGGAATTTTTATTTCTGAAGCACCCCACTTGTTATGTGATAATATTGGTGCCACCTATCTTTCGGCTAATCCTGTTTTACACTCACGGACTAAACATGTGGATCTTGATTATCATTTTGTACGTGACCGTGTTGCTAACAAAACTCTCACTGTCTCCTCTATCTCAAGTAAAGAACAAATTGCATATATTTTCACTAAGCCACTCTCATTGGCGTGATTTGCACTCCTACGTTCAAGCCTCACCATCCTACCGGTGCCGCTTGAATCACGGGGGCATATTAGAGCATGTGTACCTACCTTAGAGGATAAAACCTCACAAGTCACATCCATTGCATCCGCTGCATGCCCTCAACAGAATGCCACCTCCATTTCATCTGTTGATCATTCTCGACAGCATGATATAACCGACTCTGCTCCATATGGAATATTATAGATCTTTCTGGATTGATTCTCTTGTAAATGATACCTTTCTGCTATAAATATGAGTGCTACTATATTGAGGAAAACAATATAGACGAGGAATACTTTTATTCAAATACAATCTTTCTTTAATGCATTCTTACAAAGTCCTGTCCAACACTTATTTTCCTATTAGTTTCACCAAAATCCAATACAAAAGAAATTCACAGGGATTGCCTTGGTGTAATTGAGCGCACCCATCTTGCTTAAAGGTTCCAAATCATTCAAATCTCCATGTATAATAGCCTCACTAATAAACGAGGAGACTATCTAGCCCCCTTGAGAGAAGGATGAGAGAGATCGTGGAAAATGGTTTGTAGGGGAGGTTCCCCTTTGGGATAGTGGTTGAATCTGGCTTCTGAAAAAAATGAGAGTGTGAATACCCGGATCAAAGATTCACAATCTAGCCCAAGAAACCTGAGTATTTCAGAAAAAAAATCCCCACGGGAAGATCTCTATGGACATCACCCCTGGCTTTACGCTTAATAATTTCCCCATTAGGAAGCGATCGCAATGCTCAATCTTCTGAGAGTTGAAAAATTAATTTCGGTTTTGGACTTCTAAGGATAGATGGAAGAGAGATTTCTTTTGAAATAGCTTCTGTGGGCATCTCAACAAACTCCTCCACCTTCACTTCCCTTTTATGCCCTCCTCCATAGTTTGGTCTTCCCAACCCAAGCACTCTTCCATGGACACCGCCATTGGCTCTTTCACCTCTACTGCACTTTCTTTTTCTTCCTACACAGTTTGGTCATCATTCGTTGTTCTATTTTCTTCAGGCACTACTGATTGTTGTGTTTCTTCGGTTGAATTCGTATCTCCCAAGTTCTCTTCAGCGGCTTCCTAGTCTTCAACGAATACTAGCTTTTGCTTCCTAACCTTTAATCTCACTAATTTTAAAATAACATCATACCGATTAAATATATCATTATGCTCTACCACCCAATGAAGCAGCATATCTATCAAGTCGTTCAACCTGTTATTAACCCCTTGAAGACTCTTTTCATTAGCGTTTACCCTCCGCTGTAAGGCCTCCATGGATCGTCAGCTCTAAATACCACTTGTTAGGACCTGTGGGTTACGCTACTCTGAATTGAAATGTAATAAGGGATACGGGTAATGGAAGCTGAGACGTTGCAGGAGTGAAATCAAAATTGCATATGAGATGTTTGTGATAATGCCTCATAAGGCCATACGTTTACGGATGAGGGAAACTTCGAGGGTTGCCAAACCTCCTTACAATATTCAAGCTAAAATCCAGATTCTAAGATAACTCCCATTTTCTCTCCTGCTCCCCTATATTCCTATACCTCACCTCACAGTACAATTCACTCTTAACAGAATTACAAAAAGGATAAAATGACAAGCTAATACTCTGGCTACATGATACCCTTCACTCCCATTTACAATTCTTTTACAATTGGATGACGTGGCAGCTTTTTTTCCTTTTAAATCTTTTAAAATCACTTTTTAGCAACAAAATCTGTCAAGATATTTCAAATTCAAAAATAAAATTTAGTCCCCCTCGTGCTCTCCCCCCTTGCATCCTCTCTTTAGTAGCTCCATCCATTAACACCGTTCAGCACCACCATCTGAAGTGACACTCTCTCCCTCCATCTATCTCCGTCCTTCCTCGACTCTCTCCCTCCCTCTGTCTCTTTCTACTATTTTGACCAAAAATGGTTAACGTTTACTGGTTACAACCTTCATTACTGCCATACACACTGCCAAAGACACCCTTCTCACACCTCTAGGTAAGTCCCAAGTCATTCTTCCCCTTGCTTTGGTCAAGCTCAGTTCCATTTCATTCGATATTGGTCCAGTTTTTCCCTAATTTGGTTGTGATTACTATGTATTTGGTGGCCGATTGTGATTGCAAAGTATTTTTCTCCCTGAGTTGATTGCATATTTGGCCCTCAACCTCCTCGCAATTGAAGCTTTCAACGGAATCCATTTCCACAAATAAATCTAACTGACCAAATAAACTATAGCTATGGATTAAGCTGTGTCTAAAAAAAGGATACAGATATATTTGAAATGGAAAAAAGAAAGGATCTAGGAATTTAATCAAAACTCAACAATATTTGGGCATGAATTTTATTTGGGGAGGTGAGATTAATGTCTCCTGTTTTTCTCGAAATTTTCATGGCGTAGGGTCATTGACCACCTCAGAAATGAAAAATTACCTCTATATCCATTCATACACACACACACACACACATTTGTATATGAATATTTGACCCAAAACATATATGCACATCAATGTCACAAAGAATTCTTCAAAAACCACAAACCTTTTTCTTTGCATTGTGCACTTGCCCGTGTTCTTGACTCTGCCTGAACAATTTTTTTAGTGGATATTAATCAAAATTCGTACTTGTCTTGTTACTCTTGGGGTTTTATTTTTCTTTGAGGTTTTATCAAAGACCTTTATTTGTTGAGTTCTTCAAGCAAAATGTGAAATATTAGTTATTCATCCTCATCCATTGCTTGGCTTGAAATATGTTTATAAATCCATTTTAATGCAGGTTTGAGATTTCAGCACCATTAGAGGGATGCTTGGATTATGTCACATTTTTTCAGTTTTTGGTTGAATTGTGTGATGACCCGCTTTTACGTGTATTTTCACTGAAGGAATATTTTAATTTAATTAATATTATAGTTCTTTTATTTTAAATTATTGGATTTTAATTGGATTTTATTGGCTGTTGAATTTAAATTGCTGTTTAAATTTATTTTAGCTTGTTTTCGGATTTAAAATTTAATAGTTGGTTTTTACTAGTTATTTATTATATTTTAGCTTGACATTGCGTTTAAAATATTTTCTTGGTGTTTATTTATTTATTTGATGTAGTGTTTAATTTATTTTAGTCGTTTATGTTTTTAATATCGTTTTTAGCGGATTAGTTTCTGGATCCCGGAAGTGAAGTTTGGACTTCATTTCTTTTCCCCTTCTTTTCTTTTTCCTTTTTCTTTTTCCTTCCTTTTTCTTTTCCTTCTTTTCTTTTTTTCTTCTTCTTTTTTTTCTTTCTTCTTTCCTCCCCCGTCGCCCGTGCGTTTTCGGATTCTCTCTCTTCCTTTCCCTTTTTTTTCTCTTCCGCGCAACCCTCTTTGGCCGGCCGTATCTCCGCCGTCCGGTGGAGGTGTCGTACACCACCCCCGCCGTTCTCTTCCCCTCCCACCAGACTACAACCCCACCAATTTTCGGGACCTTCGGACCCACTGTTAGCCGCCACGAGCCCCTCAAACTCGCGGCCCCAACCCCTGTTTTGCACTCTGCCGCCGGTCCCTTAAACCGCCCAGAACCGCCGCTCGCCGGCGGCACAGCCTGTGAAACCCACCCAGAAAACTTCCCCTCCCTCCGACGCACCACCCCACCAAAGATCTCCCCCACCAAAACTCATTTCCACTAGCTTCATAAACATCCCTAGACCATTCCCTATCAATTTGGTGTCTTGGTTTGTCCCCGTTCAAAAGTGGGTATTTTGCGACCCACGGCTACAGTGCATTTGCACTGTTACGTTGCTTTCCGCTTATCGTTTGCCGCGCCGAACCTTCTAAAAATCATATATAGCGCTGTAAGTATTTTCTAAACTCTACTTTTAGATTTAAATATATTTTGCTCTTACAATAAATTATTTGGTTGGTTTGTTGATTCCGGACTGAGTACAAGGAGTTCGGGAGTCGGATGGATGGAGGACGGAGTTGCTTGATTTGTTGTTTTATGGTTGGTTGATTTTATCGAGCATTGAGATTGCATTTACATGGTGCATGTACGTGTATTTTATTTTAATTGTGAGAAATCCTGTTTTGTTGGCGTAAATGGATTTTCGGGTGCGTGCGTATCACGAGCCCAAGCCGGGATGGGTTATTATCTCGGTGGAGCTCCTTTGGTCACTCGGGAGTGGATAATACTGAGTGACATCCCCTGGGTTGTCGCTGGGCGACGACCGGATCGCACGATACGGTAATGCTGTCGTGTCGACTCCGTGGTTCCTAGAGTGGCGGGGACTAGAGGATGGCCTGGCCAGGTACGCGCTGGGCGCGAGTCTGGGCATCACTCGTGTAGGTGTCATACGCGTAGTCGTTACGTGCGGTGTGGCACAGAGCCAGAGTGTCCGGATGATCTCTAGGGGAGATCATGGTGCATACATAATCGGATTGGTTTTTATTGTTTTCGGATACGGGCCATTTTCTGGGAAAATGGCGAGGATGTGTTGAGGACTTGTGATCCATTTTCTGGGAAAATGGTGGTTTGGGCCATTATCTGGGATAATGGCGATGCTTGGTTTTAAACGATATGTTTTGGGCCGTTATCGGGGATAATGGCGAGATGTAGAGTTCGAGGAAAAGAAGGAGGCTGAGCCCGAGGATGCGGCTCCGCTGGAGATCTGAGTTGAAGTTAATGTATCGGTTTTGGGCTTTGAAACAATATTTGTGACTTGTAATATTTTATTATGTATCTTTGAACCGCTTTGTATTTTATTTAAGAAAAATTCTGGTACTTAGTTTTAAGTCTTTGCTATCCGCTGCGTATCTCTTCGTGCACTTTTGTCGCTTGCACACACTTGGCACCAACCGATAGGATGGTTACCCGTGTTGTCACCATCCGGACGTCTCGATTTTTCCATGTCCGGGCGTGGGGATTTTGGGGGCGTCACAGGTGGTATCAGAGCAGTTCGGCTCTGGGTAAAACCACATGTCCCGTAGGTGTAGTACCATAATGTTGTTAAAGTGGTGTTTTAAAGAGTTTGTTTTATTTAGAGCTTGGTTTTCTGTTTTAATTGAGTTAACTTGTTTTTAATTATTTTATGTAATTGCTTGTTTTATCGTATGCTTTTAATGTTATCGTTATTTGGTTTTTTTTAAGTCATATGTTTTGTTTTGTCTGGAATTAAAAAGTGGGGTAAGGATTATGCGATGGCAGGAGGAAGGTACTATTGAGAATGTCGTTGGTAGGAATAAATACTTAGTGTAGTAGGGTTGAATTTTATAGAGGTGGGTTACTCTTATAATATTGTGGCTAGAAGGAAATGACGCGGGTTAGGCGATCTCCTGAGAGTAGGAATGTAAGTTGCAACTAAGGAGGGGAGTTAGCTTTAAGTCGCTTAAGATAATTGAGGTCTTGGGTTTTGTAGAAATTATGTAGAGGGATTATAGAATAGGAGAGTGTAGGTTCAACGAATTTTAAGGATTGGTTTAAGAGAATTTTATCTAGGGTTTGAGGTCTTATAGATTTTAGGAAATAGGATTTGGGTAATTAAGGTGTTAGGTTCGACAAGATTTGGGGGAAATAATTAAATTTCAAGTTTTAAATTTCGCTGATTCGGATGAGCAATTTGGTGGCAATCGGGGTTTTAAAATTTGCAAGTTTTTAAGGTGAATGTTTTGGATTAAAGCCATCAATCTTGAGGATTTCAGAAAATAATTTATCATCCGTTAATTTATTAGATTTTAAAAGCTTTGGGAGTCGATTGTTCTATTATGGGGTGTAAGCTCATTGATCTTTGAAATTCTAAAAATGATTCTTATTTGATTTAAGGTTCTGGAATTGCAAAGTTGAAGGACCGATTTATAATAAGAGTTGAGTTATTGATATGAAAATTTTTCTGAGGTACATTTCTTTGAGAATGGAGGTAATGATTTAGTTCGTGTATTTCTTTGAGGATTGAAGTTATCGAGCTAGTTTAGAAAATAATTATTGTTAACTTGAGGTTGTAGTAATAGATTTTAAGAAATGATTTTTATTGGTTCGGAAGAAATAGATCCATCAAGGTTTTGGAAACAATGGTTTAATTGTTGGTACTGAATTCGATTGAAGATGAGACCTTATGTTTCGGAGACTTTTGGGAACGGATTATTAGCAGGTTAAGGTCATTTTCAGTACAAAGCTTCAAACGATAACTATTTGCTGATGTTAAGGGTGTAAGTTAAGCAGATGTAAGAATGACTCATGTTGATTTGCGGATATAAGTCCAGATGATGGAAATAGTAGCAATGGATTATTTGTATGTTAGAATGACTATTGGTTTCAGCTAAGGACGTATGAGATCAACAAATTTCATGAATAGATTTTATGGAATTTCAACAAAGTTTTAAGGTTTCGCAGATTTTTGGAAACGATTGGGTATTATTTAAAATTTTAGATTTTGAGAGTTCGGGAGTCAATTGTTTTGTTGTTGGATATAAATTCATCGACCTAACGGATTTTGGAAAAGTAACTTTTTGTATAATTTAAGGTTATGAGAATTGAGGATTTGATGGACTGATTCATAACGAGATTGAAGTTTTAGTTTTGCAAGATTGGTGTACTAGTAGGAATTATTTTAGAAATTGATTAGGCTGCGATCATAAATGGAGTTGAATAAAGTGGAAGGATGGATATAGGAATTATTAAGGAGGATATTTCTTGGGGGATTAAAGGTAATGATCTAATTTATATATTCTTAGGATTGAAGATGTCGATCTAGTTCGTGTGTTTGTCTAAGGATTGATTGTATCGATCTATTTTGAAAAATGAATGTTATAGCTCGAGGTTTTTGTAATAGGTTCTGGGATTGATCTATATCAAGTTTAAGGATAATAGACGGTGCGGGTTTTGGAAAATGAACTTTGTTTATTTTGAGGATAAGGTACAGATGTTGGAAATGGGAGCGATGGATCACTTATACGTTGGAATGATTTTTTTTGGTATTAGCTAAGGGTACATGAGATTCAGTTTCAGTGGTGGTGAGGGCGTATGGATTTCAAAGAGTATAAATTCTAGTCTCATTTTGACTTGAGAGGAGTGGCTTTGGTGAGTACTGAAGTGGATTAGATGTGATGGTGTTGAATTCAAGAGATCTTAACTTCAAGTTCTTGGTGAGCTAATCGGAGTGTACAGACGAAGTGGGTTACTAATTGGAGTGATGGGTGGGATTAATAGTTGAGACTATCTTCAGGAAATTGTTGTGACTTGAGGTCACATAGGAATCTGATTTTGAGACTATACTTTCCTTTGGAGTTTGAGTGTCCAGTTGGGAGAATTTTAGACCTTTTGTTTAACTTGAAAAGAGATTGTTGGGTCGTCATGTGTGGTGGTTAATAAAATCTCGAAAGTGGAAGCTTAGGGATCAACTGTGATTAGCCTAACCGGATACGTGAAGGTAATAAGCAGTAGGACTCAGGAGTTTAGTGCAATGGTTTTGGCGGATTGGAGATTTGAATAGCATGACCTATTTTGAGATTTAATTTTGTATGCAATTGAAGGGAATAATCGTGCTACTATTGGGGTTATGGGAATGGAGGTAGGTAAGTGAGTTTTCAAGAAGGGTTCATTAAGGTTATGGTGAATTCAATCGTGGTTCGTAGTGAATTTAGTTATCTCTAAATTAGACGATATTTGGATTTTAGGTGATGATCTTGGAAGTGTAAGTTGTTGGGTAGGAGTTATAGGTGCTTCATTAGCTGGTCGGGAAGGATTCGAGCCTTATGTTCTTGATCTTAGATGAGATTGGAGTTTTTTTTTTTTTTGAGATAATGTTACCTGTTTTTAATTTGGAAGGTTGCAATTGATTGATATCGTCCTTTTTGTTGATGATCATGGGTATCATTGCGGAATTTTGATTTGGTTAAGGTCGCTAGTGATAATTGAGGGATATGTGTGGTAATTCATGATTTTTGGAGAGTATAATTTCTATCAAAACGTGGTAAAGGATTTTCTTACTTTCAGGTGTTAAGAGTTAGCTTGTACTCTAGGGTGTTAATTTATGAGGATATAGTCTTTTGCATTTTGGCGAGTTATCAGAGTGCGCACGGAAGCGTGATTTTTGGAGATAATTAGGTATTTAAATTTTGTGCTGAATTTGGGTAATTAGTGATGACTCGAAATTTCGAGAAGGTACTTATAATTGGAGAGTAATATTTTAGTTAAGCAATTTTGTTGATTGATAGTTTATTTTGAGAAGGGCTATTAGGTTACCAAAGTGTAGTATGCAATGAAAATCTGGAGATTATGGAACAGGAGTTGATTGAGGTTAATACAATTTATAGTGGAAATGTACTAATTGTTGGAATTTACTTGAGTGCGGTTTTGAAGTTCTCGATGAAATGGTGAGTTTGGTTTACGTGGCTGCTATAGAAGTTCTTGACGTGACGCGTCGCTGGGAGACCAGTGCAAAAATGATGGAATTGCCTATAGAGGTATATTTTGGGAAGAGTATTCTTCATACTTGTGTGGAAATGGTTAATGGTATGATTTTCTCAGGTATAATACGAGTTGTATTTGGTATCCTGCTTGACGCTGATGTTGGATCTCACGAATTTCGAGGACGAAATTTATTTTAAGGGGGGGAGGATGTGATGACCCGCTTTTACGTGTATTTTCACTGAAGGAATATTTTAATTTAATTAATATTATAGTGCTTTTATTTTAAATTATCGGATTTTAATTGGATTTTATTGGCTGTTGAATTTAAATTGCTGTTTAAATTTATTTTAGCTTGTTTTCGGATTTAAAATTTAATAGTTGGTTTTTACTAGTTATTTATTATATTTTAGCTTGACGTTGCGTTTAAAATATTTTCTTGGTGTTTATTTATTAATTTGATGTAGTGTTTAATTTATTTTAGTCGTTTATGTTTTTAATATCGTTTTCGGCGGATCAGTTTCTGGATCCCGGAAGTGAAGTTTGGACTTCATTTCTTTTCCCCTTCTTTTCTTTTTCCTTTTTCTTTTTCCTTCCTTTTTCTTTTCCTTCTTTTCTTTTTTCTTCTTCTTTTTTTTCTTTTCTTCTTTCCTCCCCCGTCGCCCGTGCGTTTTCGGATTCTCTCTCTCCCTTCCCTTTTTTCTCTTCCACGCAGCCCTCTTTGGCCGGCCGTATCTCTGCCGTCCGGTGGAGGTGTCGTACACCACCCCCGCCGTTCTCTTCCCCTCCCACCAGACTACAACCCCACCAATTTTCAAGACCATCGGACCCACCGTTAGCCGCCACGAGCCCCTCGAAGTCGCGGCACCAACCCAGTTTCCACCCCTGTCGCCGCTACCTTCAACCGCTCAGAACCGCCGCTCGCCTGCGGCACCCACCCAGAAATCTTCCCCTCCCTCCGGCGCACCACCCCACCAAAGATCTCCCCCAACCGTACCGCCGTTTGGCCGGAAAAGCGCATCTAAGCCGCACGGTTTTTCACCGTTTCCGGCGCCGTCGCTCCACCTCCGGCCACCATATTTTCACCACTTCTTCCCCTACCCCTTGCTGACTAAAACCACCCATTTCCGGCCTAGATCCGTCGCTGGAGCAGCTCCCACGAGCTCAACTCCGATTTGGCCGTTTTTGCCCTCCACCACCGTTTCCACCGCCACCCACGGCCAAAACTCACTTCCTTTAGCTTCATAAACATCTCAAGGTCATTCCCTATCAATTTCGTGCCTTGGTTTGTCCCCGTTCGAAAGTGGGTAATTTATTACCCACGGCCACAGTGTAAAATACACTGTTACGTTGCTTTTCCTCCGCCGTTTGCAATGCCGCGAGCTTTCAAAAAATACCGTATAGTGCTCTAAGTATTTTCCAAACTCTACTTTTAGATTTAAATGTATTTTACTCTTTCAATAATTTATTTGGTTGGTTTGCTGATTCCGGACTGAGTCCGAGGAGTTCGGGGGTTGGGTGGATTTTCGGGTGTGTGCGTATCACGAGGCCAAGCCGGGATGGGTTATTATCTCGGTAGAGCTCCTCTAGTCACTCGAGAGCGTGAAATACTGAGTGATGTCCCCTGAGTCGTGGCTTGACTACGAACACGCCGGGCGTGGAACTGAGCGACAATGGGAGCAGTGGGTAGGGGATGCTTGGCTACGAACACGCCGGGCGTGGAACTGGGCATCGCTCTATGCACCGATTCCATGGCCCTTCACTGGCGAGGGCTAGAGGATGTTTGGCTACGAACACGCGGGGCGTGGAACTGGACATCGCTTGTCTCGAGGATGCTTGGCTACGAACGCGCGGGGCGCGGAACTGGGCATTGCTCATTTAGGTGTCATACGCATGGCGGATACCCGCGATGTGGCACAGGAGCCAGGGTGTGCGGATGATCCCTAGGGGAGATCATGGTGCATGCATAATCGGATTGGTTTTTATGGTTTTCGGATACGGGCCATTTTCTGGGAAAATGGCGATGATGTGTTGAGGACTTGTGATCCATTTTCTGGGAAAATGGTGGTTTGGGCCATTATCTGGGATAATGGCGATGCTTGGTTTTAAACGATATGTTTTGGGCCGTTATTGGGGATAATGGCGAGATTTTGTTTAAAGGATATGTTTTTGGGCCAAATGGGTTTTTGGCGTGCGTGGAAAATATGGATTATGAGTTTTGTGCATTGGCATTTATTCATGCATATTGTTTGAGTTTAATATGCTTTTATCTAGTGGTGTTTGGATTTTACTTACCTGCGGCACCATTTTTGATACTGTAGATTTTGATGCAGAGTTCGAGGAAGAGGAGGAGGTTGAGTCCGAGGATGCGGCTCCGCCGGAGATCTGAGTTGAAGTTAATGTATCGGTTTTGGGCTTTGAAACAATATTTGTGACTTGTAATATTTTATTATGTATCTTTGAACCACTTTGTATTTTATTTAAGAAAAATTCTGGTACTTAGTTTTAAGTCTTTGCTATCCGCTGCGTATCTCTTCGTGCACTTTTGTCGCTTGCACACACTTGGCACCAACTGATAGGATGGTGACCCGTGTTGTCACCATCCGGACGTCTCGATTTTCCCGTGTCCGGGCATGGGGATTTTGGGGCGTCACAAATTGTAATGTGTTATAGATAATCACTAAATTTGTTTTTGGTCATGTTATAATGTGTACAGTTTTGTTCAAGGATTAAATTTAGTTTTTTAGCCAGGTTGAAAATTAGTTGTATGTAATAGATAAGTGAATAAATAGTAGTAATGCATACAATTTTTGGCCTAGTTGTAATGTTTACTCTTTAGTTGTAAAATGTACTCCAATTATATTGAAAAAGGATCGTGTTGAAAATTAGATGTTTTGAATTGATGAAGTAAAATTGTTGTCATGGAAGTTGCACTATACCAGAAAGCATTTTGATTAGCTTCAGCCTTCAAGGTCAATCTTTTGGCCTATCTGGCATCTTTGGCACCATGCAAACCCTCATATTCGTGTTATGGGCTAAAAGTGTTCATAGATGGCTCTTGGAATGGCACTAAAAAAAGAGTGGTGAGATAAGAGGTGTATACCTGATCTTCACGTGAAAGTATGACAGTTCGATTGACTTTTCCTCAATTTTTCTAAATTTTTTTTGCTTAAGATAGGAAGGAAATTAATCAACTTATGTCTATATACGTGTGTAATGAAAAAAAGCAACAAATAAATCTAACTAGAGGTGTAGTGCAAGCACAAAGTTCACCTGCAATTAACCAGCAAATATTCACATTAAGTGAGAGAGGAAAATATCATTGGCTTATTTACAACATGATAAACTTTAGTGGAAGCTCCATTAATTGCTTTTAGGTTTAATTTAAATTAATTGATGGGTCATAAGTACTAGTTGAAAAAAAATCCATGGCACTGAAGGTGTGATGCCATGCATTCTATGGATCAATATTTTGCTCCTACTTGTTTTGTTTTCAAGTTCAACTCGGTGCTGAACAACTTTTGGTTCCGTCATCGTCCTATGCTTGGATATATCATGTTCGTTCATTAAAGGACATTGAGCAGCTTCAGCCACCACCTGCTCATTTAGTTCCCTATCTATCATGCTTGGACCATATTCAGGGACTTTTGGATTTACCCAAGTAAAAGATTCGAATGACGGGCAAGCTGCAAACCAAAGCAATAAAAGAATAAATAATATATTAGAGAAATGAAAAAAGAAAAGAGTGGTGTTATGAAAATATGGCATGAGCTACCATAAGTGAAGCATGAATCTGTGACAGATATATGCCACTTCCATAAATTAATGCTTTCAAAGTCTCTTGAGTTGGTGACTTCTCATCAGAAAGCACATCAGCTGATGCATTAATTGATTCCTCCAAAAAATCATAACTGACACTATGTGGCCATACAAAATAAATCCTAATTTTTTTGATGGGTGAAGTGAATCAACAAATGCATGTAGGGAGCTATGCAAGTGGTGGAGGTGTGGTTCATCTAAACATTCATCTATGACAAGCAACAGGTGCAAAGATTCTTAAATTGGAGATTAGAATAAAACGGAAAAAACAAAGTTCTCTCTATGCAAAATTGGAAAAACAAAATTACCTGAAGGATCAGGAATCAAGAATCGATCTCTACAAACAATTCAATCCCAAACTAACTCCACTTATGAAAATGACAAGAAGTGCCATGAATTTGCAGGCAAATTCAGTGTATATTACCTACATAATCTCAACAAAAAAGAGAAAACAAACCTATGATATTAAACTACAAAATGGATCTTATTCTAGGCCTCCCATTTTGCTTGAAGAATTCAAAAAATAAAGGTCTTTGATCAACGAAAACCTCAAAGAAAGATAAAACCCCAAAGATGATAAGACAAGGACTAATTTTATTAAATTTTTATTAATATCCACTAAAAAAAATGTCCAGGCAGCGTCAAGAACACGAGCAAGTGCACAACAATCTCACCTCCCCAAATAAAATTTAGGCCCAAACACTGTTGGGTTATGATGAAATTCCTAGATCCTTTAGCTTTTTCCATTTCAAATAGCCCTATATCCTCTTTTTTTTTTTAGACATAGCTTAATCCAAATCTGTAGTTTTTTTGGTCAGTTAGATTTATCTGTGGAAAGGGATTTCGTTGAAAGCTTCAATTGTGAATAGGTAGTGGGCCAAATACCCAACATACTCAGGGAGAAAAATGCATAGCAATCACAACCAGCCATCAAATATGCAGTAATCACAACCAAATCAGGAATAAATGGACATATACTGAATGAATCGGAACCAAGCTTGACCAAAACAAGGGGGGAGAACAACGACTTGGGGCTTACCTGGAGGCGTGAGAAGGGTGTCTTAGGCAGTGTGTATGGCAGCAATGAAGGTTCTAACTAGTAAACGTTAACCATTTTTGGTCAAAATCATAGAGAGAGAGAGAAGGGGGGGGGGGGGGAGAGAGTCGGGGAGGGGCGGAGAATAGATGGCGTAAGAGAGAGTCACCTGAGATGGTGGTGCCGAATGGTGTTAATGGACGGAGCTGCTAGAGAGAGGATGGAGTGGGAGAGAGTGCGAGCGGACGAAATTTTGTTTTTGAATTTCAAATATCTTGATGGATTTTGTTGCTGAGAAGTGATTTTAAAAGCTTTAAAAGGAAAACAAAAATAAGCTGCCATGTCATCCGATTGTAAACGAATTGTAAACGGGAGTGAACGGTATCATTACCCGGAATTTTCTCTCCTGCTCCCCTAGTTTCCACCGAAAAATTTAATTTTCAGTACAAATACGTATATACCAATCTAATATAATTGATGAAAAAGTAAATTTTATTAAAAATATAATCACTTTAAATTTTGAATATAAATAAATTAATATTAATATGCAAATTGATATGTGACTTTGCCACATCGGTGAAGCCTAGCGACTTTGCCACCCCTCCACACTGCACTACAATGGAAGGCACTTTTCCCGACGATTATAAATCACCTAGAAAAGTCAAAAAATTCCCGCCAAATATCAATCTTAGTGATTTCAAACTTGTTGCAGCTTTCCTAGTACTATTCCTCTACTTCTGATATACTGCGGTAGAAGTTAAAAATCGCCTATAAAAGTAAAGGATTTTCCGGCAATTTTATCATCACCACTATCGAGATAAAATACCGAAAACACATTTCCTAGCAATTAGAAAATCGCTGGGAAAGGTTTTGCTAGCGATTTTTTAATCGCTGTGATTGAGTTTTTTGTTAGTGAACTCAATAGCAGCACTTATTTAATCGCTGGCAAAACCATTCCTAGCGATTTCCTAATCGCTGGGAAATATGTTTTCAGTTTTTTATCTCAATCGCAGCGAAAAGGAAATCGCTGGCAAAACCTTTACTAGTGATTTCCTAATCACAAGGAAAGGTGTTTTCGATTTTTTATCTCAATCGCAAAGATTAGGAAATCGTTTGTAAAGGTTTTTCCAGTGATTTTTTAATCACTGAGAAAGGTGTTTTCGGTTTTTAAACTCAATCGTAGTGATGAAAAAATTGCTGGGAAAGGTTTTGCAGCGATTTCCTAATCGCTAGGAAATGTGTTTTTGGTTTTTGAACTCAATAGCAGCAATTAAAAAATTGCTGGTAAAGGTGTTGCCAGCGATTTCATAATCGCCACTATTGAATTTTTTGGTTTTTAAACTTATAGGCGGCGATTGAAAAATCACTGAAATCGAGTTTTAATAACCTAGTATTCTTATTGTGTCTCATTTTTTATAGCTCCCAAAGCCTGAAAATTAACGATTTTTCCTCCTTTCATTCAAATCTACCTGATTAACATGATCAACTAATTATCCATGCATCAACAAATATACATGAGACCATTCAATCCAATTCAATAATTTCTTCAAGCGTCAATTCAACCAAGCTCATGTATATTTTTACATTGAGTGGTGAATTATACTGATCATATCAAGTACAAGTTGAGCTACTAATTATATAATATATAAACATCATTGTTATAATAGATTTGAGGAATCTACTGTCACTAAAATAGCTGCTACCAAGTTCCACACCTCATCACCTTTGATCGAGAAAGGTGACGAACATGAATATAGAAAACTCACATTACTGCTGCTCAGTCCAAGCTTGAATGGCCATATCACCCCACTGATCATAAACTCTCATCTTTTGCATGAGGTCAGAACATCCGTGCTATTCAATGCCTAATGTAAGAGTGAAATGGCTAACCATTACTAAAGCAGGTGAGTTTCTTTACAAAGACATGAAGGTTCATTTTTTTGAAAGACAAACAAAAAACTGGACATTGAAGCTAGCATTGAACAAGAACAGTTCAATTTGAGATTTTTAACAAATATCTCTACTATATGACAATACAATATAGAAGAAAATCAATAAATCTATGTTCATTTAGCCTTTATTTTCTTTTTCCTCCAATTCTCACTCTACATTTTATTTGTATTCCTTATTTTTCTTAGTCTGTCCTCTATCCTTGATACTACACTCCGTCACTTTCTCATTTTTTAAGTAAATCTCTATAGATTGTTCCCATTCTTACTTCTCCAATTGTTTAACATTAAATCTATGTTGAATCAATATAATAAAACTTTTATACGTAAATTTTCTTAATAATTCTGGCTCCATCTACAGCTCGAGAACGTGGAGGACATGGAGTACATTATTGTACATTGTGCTTATTTATTATTTTCTTTTTTGGTTTAAAATGTAATACTTTCATATAATTCAATTATGTTTTAGAGAGAACTCACCCTTGATTGAAGTGAAGATGAAGTCTAAGAGAGCATTAAAACAAAGTTACAAAGAAGTTACAATGGCTATCACAATGCTCTGCACAAGACAAACCCAGATTTACTCAACAAAAGAAGAAGCGATTACTCATGTCCTCCTAGATGATTTGAATCAAACTGATTAGGAGATATTGGTTCATCAATGGACAGACCCAAAATGCAAAGTATCACACATTTTAGAACTATTAAGTAATAGTTCAGTTTGTCACATATATATATTCATAAACTATTGTGTTAGGCACTACTATTAAACATTCCAGCAAATCTTCACAAATAAGAACATACCAGAGAAATTAATGGGCCCTCCTCTTCATCAGTTGTAACATGAGTCATCAAGGCCAAGTTTTTTACCATCCCACAAGCTTCACCTTTGGGAGTATCACATGGGCCAATTAAAGCATGCCCACTGTAACAAAGTGAAACAGCACAAAGACATATTAATGCATAAATATGCAGTTACAGAAATCTAACAATTATGATGCAAAACCTTTGCTACCACACAATGGTCGCAAAGTGAGCTTTGAAGATGCAAGCAGAAAAACAATGGCTTAAGGTCAGCACTCACTTTTGGCCTCTTTAATTAGGGTGGCTCTACATGAGCCACCAGCTAGTGTATTTTGTATGTTTTTTTTTTTAAAAACACATTCATTTTTTTAATACTTTTAAATATCTTTTTAAAAAATAAAAAATTCACAACATTATTAAAAAACACTTTCTTAATTACTAAGTAAAAGTAAAAAATCCCAGCACGTAGAGCCCCAACAGAAGAGTAGCATTTTCCCTTTAATTATATTTATCTTATTGGGAATACTGCATGCATGCATCATGCTCTTTTTTCTCACGCAGTAATGCATGCATGTTACAAAATACATATTCTAGATACTTCAAGAAAGAGAGGCCAGAGAGTAGCACAAGTAAGACATGCACGTTCAAGGTACCACATTCATCATGCTATAATGACATGCACTAGTAAGTCTAAGACATGCATGCACATGTTGGTAAAACACATCTAGTTTGCAAAAAAGAATTAACCCTTCCTTAAAGCGCGGCTCAATAAATTTTTTCTCACCTCATTGATTTGCATTGGATGTAGACATTGTATTTGACGCCTTTATAGAATTTTCACCCTCTTGAACAAGTTCTATATAATACAGAAAAAACAAAAGAAATTTCTTAAATGTAATGGAATATAGATCATAAAAGTTCTAAAATGAAGTAAATAAGAAACATACCCATATCTAACTGCCTCTCAAAATCCTCAACCTGATGGGAACCAAGGTGGTCTAAATTCTCCATCCATAGATCTGAGTTTGGCTTTCTTGGGGTTGTTTTTCCAGTATTGTTGTTGGGTCTCAAAGCAAATTGATTGGGGTTCACATCACAACCTCAGCCATTAAAGTCTTAAGGTTGATTAGAGTAAAAGAAGAACAAAGTCAATTTTGTGCACAAATGAGACCCTCAACCTGTCAACTGGATTCAATACCTCTTTATTGAGGATTCCTTTCATTATATAGGCACATGTGTGCAAGATACAAGGCTAGAATCAAGCCTAAGTATGGAACATCTGCTATCTAAATAAGGAAGTATATATATACAACTCATGAAAGCTAAATATGGAAAGAAGAAAACGTATCATGCTGTCATCCCCCCTTAAATTGATGCTAGTCGGTCAAAAAACATAAATTTGCCCACAAGAAACTGATGACATTGTTGTGTTATAGCCTTCGTAAACACATCAGTGATCTAGAGCTTAGTAGAAACATGAGGAAGAGAAATGATACAAGTGTCCAATACTTCCTGAATGGAATGACGGTCTACCTCAATGTGTTTCATAGGTTCATGAAAAATGGAATTTGCAGCAATTTGAATGGCACTAGTGTTGTCAGCATGTAGAGGAGTAGGATCGGACTAAACGCAACCAATCTCAGTGAGGAGACCATGAAGCTAGAGACTCTCAAAAAAAGATGTGTACATCACACTGTATTTGGATTCTATGGAAGATTTGGAAACACCATCCTATTTCTTACTCCTCCAAGATATCAAAGAGTCACCAAGAAACATGCACTAGCCCATAATAGATCATCGCATACCAGGACATCCTGCCCAATTAGCATCACTGTAAGCCACAAGACGAAGAGAAGTCCCAATAGGAAAGAATAGGCCACGGTTAGGAAAGCCTTGAAGATATCGATTAATATGACGAACGATAGCTAAATGTAGATGACAGAGAGCCTGCATGAACTGACTAACTTGCTAGACATCAAATGAAATATCAGGTCGAGTAATAGTCAAATAGTTCAGGCTCCCCAGTAACTATTGATACAAAGTAGGGTTGGAGAGGAGATCACCCTCGTCCTGACGATATTTCATGTTTACTTCAAGAGGAGTATCCATAGAAGAAGTATCCTAAAGACCAGCCAAAGTAATCAAATCCTAAGTATATTTATGCTTATTCAAAAAAATGTCAGATGGATCAGTATGAATTTCCAACCCTAAGAAGTATGTAAGAGGACAAAGATCCTTGATATGAAATAAGGCTTGAAGATGCTAC
Source organism: Carya cathayensis (assembly GCA_011037825.1). NCBI lineage: Eukaryota > Viridiplantae > Streptophyta > Magnoliopsida > Fagales > Juglandaceae > Carya > Carya cathayensis. Next base: position 34,571 of record QGSO01000219.1, on the reverse strand, counting down.
TGCAGTCAGTTGATCAAGATGGAGCCCGTCCCAGTAATAACAATATTATCAACATAAACTAGAAGAAGAACAATGCCAATAGATGTCTTGTAGAAAAATAAAGAAGAGTCATATTGACTCTAATTAAAAGAAAACTGAAGCAAAGTGGATTGAAATTATCAAACCATGCTCGGGGAGCTTGTTTCAGCCCATATAATGAGCATTTCAAGTTATAGACATCCGAGGAAGAAAAGGTGGACAAACTAGGTGGAATGGTCATGTATATCTCTTCTTTAAGATCAGCATGAAGAAAGGCATTTTAATTTGACATCCATTTGATGAAGAGGCCAACCTTGGGATGCAGCAACAGAAAGGACAGTCTGCACTATGGTCATCTTGGCAATCGGAGCAAAAGTCTCCTCATAGTCCACCCCATACTATTGCCTATAGCCAAGTGCAACCAACCATGCCTTATACCTATCCAGAGTCCCATTAGAATGCAGGTTGATAGAACAAATCCATTTGCCACCAATAGCTTTCACTTGAGCAGGACAAGAGACAACATCCCATGTATGATAATCATGAAGAGCCCAAAGTTCATCGGCCATTGTCGTACGTCAACAGTCATGTTTTAGCCGCCTCAGAATAAACTGATGGAATGGGAATGGAAGACAAAGTAACATGAAGAGAGGAATGGGAGAAACCATACTGATCCGACGAACGAGACACTCTGGTCGAACGTTGAGGAACTATGGTAGTGTCCAGATCACCTATAAAAGATTCAGTCTAAGCAAGCTTAGATGGTGGATCAAGCTCAAGAAGGGGCAAAGTAGAGTATCGTCTTTCGTAGACAAGTCCAGATTTGAATCGATTAGGAGAAGGAGCCAAGTCATCAAAATGAGGCAAAACATGCATCTTACGCAAAGACTCAACATGAGAAGAAAAGAACGACTGGTTTTCAAAGAAAACAACATAACAAGAAATGCAAAATCTATTAGAGCATGGATCATAGCAAACATAACCTTTGCATGAAGTACTATAACCCATAAAAGTGCATTTAACAGATTGAGCAGATAGTTTATGACGTTCATGGGAAGGCAAATGAACAAAACAAACACACCCAAAAGTATGCATGTAAAGGTAGCGAGGATACTGATGATAAAGCCAAAAGTAAGGAGTTTCAAAATTCAAGACACTGGATGGCAATCTAATAATTAAATAAACATCCATAGATAAGGCTTTAACCCAGAATTTAGCGGGAACTGATGATTGAAGCAAGTAGATAAGGCTTTAACCCAGAATTTAGGGGGAACTGATGATTGAAGCAAAAAAGTACGAACAACATCTAACAAATGTCTATTTTTACTTTTAGTGACACCATTTTGTTGAGGTGCATAAGGACATGAACGGTGAGAAACAATGCTTTTTTGTTGGAGAAAATAATGAAACTTACGAGGCATATATTCACCACCTAAATCTGACCTTAGAATTTTAATGCTAGGAGAAAATTGAGTCTCAACATAAGCAATGAATTGTTGGAAAGCAGAGACGACCTCAGATTTAGAATGAAGAAAATAAATCCCGGCATACTTTGAATAATCATCAATGAAAGTAACAAAATATTTATAATTTGCATGTGAGATAACATGAGAAATTCCCCACACATCACTATGAATCAAATCGAAACAACGTTCAACATGACTACCATGAGAAGGAAAAGAAAGAGACTTACTTTTACCTAATTTTCATGTGGAACAATCTAAAGACAAATGAGAAGAAAATTGATCTTTATTGCCCAACAAACCAGAATTTATTACATGAGATAAAACAACAAAATTAGGATGACCCAACCGTTTGTGGCACACTTCACACTTATTGTTCACAATGTTACAAGCAAA
>QGSO01000219.1:9654-28813 GCA_011037825.1 Carya cathayensis | reverse complement strand
GGGGGGGGGGGGGGGGCGGCTAGGGTTTTTGCCTTTTCATGCAATGAGAGAGTCTGAGAGTAGTGAGAGCCTGAGAGGGAATGGGAGCGAATCGCCAGGGGGGTGGGGTGGGGTTGGGTGTTTGGGGGGGTTGGGTTTCAAAGGGTATTGTTGAAACGATGTCATTTGGAGTGAAAATGACCTTAAACGACGTCGTTTCAACAGATGGACAAGGGGAAACTAAATCTAAGTTGCGTGAAAAGGCATCTTAGATTTAATTTCCCTTCACACAGACCTAACTGGCATCGTTTAGGTCCATTTTTGAACTAAATGGAACCATTTCTGCATTTACTAAACTTCCCATTTTCAATTATTCTATCCCTTTAGCACATAAATTAATAAAAAAATTATTTAAATTAGTAAAATTAAAATTAAGTAAACTATTCAATGTAGATTATTTAATTAACTCATTAAAAAAATAATTAATTATAATTATATTGATAATGTTAATTATTACTTTGTTACGAACTTAGAGTACCTCAATGTATTATGATAGTTCTAAGTTAATGCATAAGAGCTATATACAAATTTTTACATTTTGATTTGGTATATGAAACAATAAGCATAAATAATTTAACTATCCATACATCCATATACAGTTTATATTTACTTGCAACTTAGGTCACAGATGTAGATGTTAGTAATTAGTTAATGGTGAATTGGTGATAGTTTAGTTAATGTATATCATACATTAGTTAATTACAATTTACAATAATATTTTTAATTGTTTTATATTTACTTACAACTTAAGTATTTTACAAAAAAAATTATCTATTAATTTTGATGTAGATGTTAGTAATTAATTAATGGTGAATTGGTAATAGGTTAATTTGTAAATAGATAATATACATTAGTTAATTAATAGAATATTAATTTGTAATTACATCTTTAAAATTTTATATTGTAAATGGGGAAAGGTTAGATGAAAATTACATAATTAATTATACAATTAATAAAAATAAAAATATTAATTTCCCTGATCGGTCGGTCCGGTCCTATCCGAGAAACCCCCACCCCAGGACTAGACCAAAGACCGCAACTTTGCCTTTTTGCTAGACCGAAATTGACCAACCCTAAATTTGGTCCAGTCAGTTTTCCGGTTCGGATTGACCGCCTTTCACCCCTACCCACTCCCAACACTCTCTCTGTCTTTCTCGCTTGGTCTTTCTCCTTCACTGGTCAACAGTCACCAAAAGGACAAAGCCACTGACTAAGAGCATTCCCAATGGATGCTCTATAATATAATTTTCTTTAAAATATAAAGAAAGTTTTTCAAAAGTGCCTTCCAATGTATCTTGTATTACATCATTCACTTTAAATTCTGTTATAGGAACCGCTACATGTGAAGGGAGCCGTTCATCATTGTAAACATTTTAAATCAGTTTCTCTCTCCGATTGTTGACTTTCTCCATTTCTTCAAAAGTTATTTATTTTCATTTCAGAACCTCTCTCTCTACTTTCTCCTTTGTTGGGCGCCAAAGACAAAATTTGAAGCTGAATTAATCTCTTCTTTTTATTTTTTGATATTTTGGTTTAACTTCTAAATTCGGATTACTTTTAAATAGAACATAATTATCTGATATTGTATATGGAGAGATATTGTAAATATTAAAAGATTTGAAGATATCATTGGTAGTTAAAGAAAATATTTGAAATGAATAAAAAATATTAAAAAGTATAATATTTAAATAATATGAAGAAAAAATAGATAAACTAATATATAATATATTATAAAAATTAGTATGTAAAATTGAAATAGTAAATTTTGATAATGTATTGTAAAGAATAAGATTAAGAATCCATTGTGAACACTCATGCCTTTATCTTTGCACGTTGTTGCACTATGATTAACCCAGATCAACCATCATTCTCCTTACACTGATCAACCTTGCACCTCATCACCTTCAACAACCACAAGCAACACCAACCAACCCATGTGTGTTCATCGCATGGATCCACCTAGATCACTAGCAACCTCTCGGCTCCCTTAGCACCCTACCACCATCACCAAAAATCTGAGCACCCAACGGCAAGGCCACCTGCAACCTTCAAAAACTACTACCTCGCGAGACTTCCTCCACTAGAAACCAACACCACAGCTTGGCCATGAGCCAATCAAATATAGCACACATGATTGCATTTGACCACAACCCAAAGCTGCCACCGTTGCCCTTAAGCCACCACCCACATCATTTTGCCTTAGATGCAAATAACTCCACTCCAAGCCATAGAAACTGAGAGACACTACCCTGCAAGCCACCTGCACAAGGAAACCAACACCTTTGTTTTCAAGCAACAAAGCAGAGCATGGTTGTGCTCTCAACCCTGTTAAATGATGGAAGTTTAGCTACGTTGCCGCACCTCCACATTGTCTCAGAAGATGCTTCGGAGTATTACACATCATTGCTGTTGGTCGCTTCTCACGATGAGTTTCTTCTCCCCCTTGACGTTGTAGGTCCATCTCATTATCTCTCTCTCCGTCTCTCTCTCTCTCTAGGTGCCCAATGCCAACTCTGTCTAAGTGCTCAGCCACACGGTGGTTTCTGTTTCGTTGGGTAAGCTGCCGCATGCCTCCTTCCTTGGGTAAGCTTCTGCCACCCACTCCATTTTGTTCTCCCCTGTGCGGGTTGCTCTCAATGAAAGAGGAGTTGTCTGGTGTAATGTGGCATCTGGAAAACCTTTGGCATGACTTTTTGATTTTGATTTTGTTTCTACTCTGTTCAGTTACGGCCCTGCTGTGAGTGATAATAGTGGTATACGACCCTACCATGGGTGTAATAGTGGTATACAGCCCTAGCACGGATGATAGTAGTGGTATACAGCCCTACCACGGGTTATAGTAGTGGTCTCTGTTTGAGTGCCACCTTTTGGTGATAGAGTGACTTATGTTTTGCTTCGCTATCTGCAGATGCACAAAGGACTTTTGAACAAAAATATATCTGAACCTTCACTTTGATATTTTGATAACATGTTTTTCTTCTGCATTCTAAAAATAAAAATATTTTTTCTACATTCTGATATCTATAAATACTCATGTTTACATACTAGTATATATTATCTACTTACTGAGTTGTTGATAATTCACTCCTAATCTCCACAATATTTTTCAGATGATTAGATTATCTCAGCTAAGGATCAAGAATATGGAGGATGGGTGAAATGATTTTTAAGCATAGTGGATTAAGCATAGAAGGTTCCTATTAGTATTGACGAGTTTTTGTTAAGAAGTTTTGTCGTGTACCGATGACTTTGGATTGTGGAGTCTGTAATTATATTGTTAGAATGTGAGTTGAATTAAGTGATAGGGAGTACACTCCGCCCCTCCGGGACTGGGCGTTACAGTTGGTATCAAAATATAAGTGATAGTTAGTAACCCTCCAACTCCTCCAAGACCGAGGCATTACAATATGAATCTTATCATCCCATTCTGATGTTACTAATTGTTGCATATCTTTCCAGTTATGCAAGCCATGCACACAGAGCTTCTTCAGCATTTGACTAATGAATGAGGTTGTGTAGGGCAACCAAACTATCTGAGGCATGGTCCCTAGCATGAATTTTCCTGAGTGCAAGTTTTTTAGAAGTTGAAATGACGAATTATACTTCCATTCAAACTTCAAAGTGTCTGCAAAGTTGATTTCTATATATTTAATGCAGCTTTTTGCAGTAGCTTTGTAAACTGGAATTTCAACCTGTTCCAACTCCCATTTTAGATATTATGTTAAAGTTTTTACAAAAATGATAGGCTTAGGGGATGCTTGGGGAATGACATGAGATGATAATTTTTTGAATAGTAGGGGATGGTTTATAAATAAAAGTGAGATGGTTTAAGTTGAGTATTTTTAGATTTTAGAAAATGAGAGAGAAAAGATTAAATAAAAAATATTGTTAGAATATAATTTTTTAATATAATTTTTTTTGGAGATTTGAAATAGTTAATATTTTTTTTTTTTTAGTTTGAAGGTTTGGAAAAGTTGTATTGATTAGTTTGAAAAAAATGTGATGATTAGTTTCAAAGTGTTTGTATTTGAGTAATGTTTGGGAAGGACATGAAATGAGATAGGATGAAATGAGACGAGATTTTTTGGATGGAAAGTTTTTCTAAACATCCACTTGCTACTTGTTAACAATTTGTTTATAACTATGAATTAAAATAGTATATTTTTTAAAATTTAAGTTTGAGTTTTGTTTTAATTTGATGTTTTTAAATATTTAAAAAATATTATTTTATTAAGAGTTGTAAAGTAATTGTGATTGAATAGTAAGGTCATTACCCATGTTTTTATTCTGTACAACTTCCATTTGTGATGAAATGAGCACTATGGCCTGGTTTGAAGCATACCTGATAAATAATGGAGTTTGATTGGCCTGGATCTCAAGATTGAGAACATCCTCCACGTCCCCTACCACGATAGCTACCTCGATTTAGATTGGAGGATTGAAAAGTTCCAATTTGTCTGGTTTGCTGTTGAGGTTGTTTTTTGGCCATATTTGCAAAAGCGGTAAGAAAATACAGTGCAGAGTAGCACTTGTGAAAACAAAAGATAGAAGGGAGATACGAGAAAGGGAGATAGCTTCAGATGGAAGAGAAAGCTACTGAAAATTCTCATTCACTCACAACCCACGAATACAGGTTCTGTTACAAGTATATATACATTACAGAAAAACAAAAAGACTAAAGAGGAAGAGTCCTAAAGTTAACTTTTTATTTTCTGCTGATTTACAAGTAATATAAGACATTGCTTTTCATGACAACCTAAGACACTACTTTTCATAACTTTATCTGCAATTGTGTGCACTCTTAATCAGTTGTCGATGTATGCTTTTATGCTTTTCTGTTGCCTTACTTTTCTGTGCCAGTGCCTTATACTTTTCAGCCACTGCATCTTGCTTTTCATCAACTTCTCTGCTGCATGGTGCTTCCTGCATGTTATTGTGTGCTTGTTCAAAATGTCCATCTTCCTTCTCATTTTTTGTTTCGTGTGACAATAGCCTCCCACAAGATGGAGAGTAGTAATTAACTACTCCCATCTGGCCTAGATGTGAATCAATGAGATAAGTAGGGAGTGCTTTAGTGAATACATCAGCTAACTGCAACCTACTAGAAATGTGAGAAGTCTGAATACTTCCTTCCAATATCTTATCCCTTATAAGATGACAATCTAGCTCAATATATTTGGTCCTTTCATGGAATACAGGGTTAGATTCAATGTGCAAAGCTGCTTGATTATCACAGTAAAGAGTGACAGCTTGTGCATGAGGAACCAGCAAATCTATGAGGAGATACTTTATCCAAGTCACTTCACAACAAGTTGCAACCATGGCCCTATATTATGCTTCAGCAGAGGACTGTGACACAATGGATTGCTTCTTGAACTTCCAAGATATCAAGGAGGTTCCAAGGAACACACAATACCCTGTGACTGATCTCCTAGTGTTAGGGCAGGATACCCAATCTGAGTCACAATATGCTGACAGTTGAAGTTCAGCTGAGGAAGAGAACATAATCCCTTGACCAGGAGCTCCTTTTATGTACCTTAGAACCTTTTGAGCTGCACTTTGGTGAATGTGGGTTGGACTATCCATGAATTGGCTTAAGTTCTGCACACTATAGCAGATGTCAGGTCGTGTAATTGTTAAATAGAGCAATCGACCAATGAGCCTTCTGTATACTGCTGGATCAAAGAGCATTTGACCAGTGCCTTTGCTTAGCCTAGTGTTTTGGTCCATAGGGACCTTAACAAGTCTTGAACCAAGAGTGTCCGCATCTGCAAGGATGTCAAGTGTATACTTCATTTGGCAAATGTGGATTCCTTTGGATGAACGAGCCACTTCTATCCCAAGAAAGTACCTTAGGTGACCCAAGTCTTTAATCTTGAATTTTTGATTCAAGAAGCTTTTCATGAGGGCAACAGATTCTATATTGTCACTAGCTACAATGATATCATTGTAATACCTCTATATGATAAGATTGAGGGTAGGTGGTGTATGGGATCCCATATTGCTTAGGAAGGAGAAGTTCTTGCTCTTTATAAGATTTCAATGGGGCTCCAATCGTATCATGGACTAGTCCTTTTGGAGTATAGGCCATGTGATTTGGGCCTACAAATGGTATCAGAGTCTATCCCAACTAGAAATGTGGGACTTGAGCTGTGCCACCTACAACAGACAGGCCCGACGAGGGCGTCAGGAATTTAAGGAGGGTAGATTGTAATACCTCCATATGATAAGATTGAGGGTAGGTGGTGTATGGGATCCCATATTGCTTGGGAATGAGAAGTTCTTGTTCTTTATAAGATTCCAATGGGGCTCCAATTGTATCATTGACTAGTACTTTTGGAGTATAGGCCATGTGGTTTGGGCCTACAAATGCAATTGGAACACTCTGATCCCGTAGGATAGAGATATTACTAACATACATGACAAAATGCCCGGTAAAGAGACTCACTATTCTGAAATACTTCATTTATTGAAAAAAAAACTTAATTGAAATGACATAAATAGTCTTGAAACTTGAAACTGAAATAAAGCAAAACATGAGCTGGTCTTAAACAAGACTAGTTATTGAAATGACATGAAAGAAAACTTAATCCTTGTGTAAATGACACTTATTCATCTCTAAGTCTTTATATTACAACTACTCCAGGCCATCCATGTGACGCCCCCAACTTCCACCTACGGCCAAGTGGAAGCCGAGACGTCGGGATGATGACAACACGGTCACACATCCCATCGCCAAGTGTCCAAAGTGTGTGTACAAGCGAAATGTGTACAAAAAAGAACACGCAGCGGATAGATAAGTCATAAAACTAAGTACCAGAATTTTTCTTAGTTAAATACAAACCAGTTCTAAACATACATACTAAAATATTACAAGTTCAACATCGTTTCAAAACCCAAAAGCACACTAATAAAAACATCGGCAAATATAATATAATTAAAGATCATCCAGCTACTCCTCCGGCTGAGCCGCCTCCTCGGGCTTAGCCTCCTCATCGTCCAGATCTGCATCAAAATCTACGGTACCAAAAATGGTGCCGCAGGTAAGTAAAATCCAAACAACGCAAGATAAAAACATATTACAACCAAAAAAAAAATGCATGAAGTATGCCCAATGCGCGTCCCAAAAACCATATTTTTCCACGCACGCCAAAATCCCATTTTGGCCCAAAAACATTTTCCTTAAAACCAGTCCTCGCCATTATCCTAGATAATGGCCCAACCAATAAGCCACCATTTTCCCAGAAAATGGATCACAAGCCACATATCACAAAACTCGCCATTATCCCAGATAATGGCCCATATCCAAAACAATCCAAAACAATTCCATATTATGCATGCACCATGATCTCCCCTAGGGATCATCCGCACACTTTGGCTCTGTGCCACACCGTAGGTAACGACTACGCATGTGACACCTACACGAGTGATGCCCAGACTTGCGCCCAGCGCGTACCTGGCCAGGCCATCCTCTAGTCCCCGCCACTCGAAGGATCACGGAGTCGACACGACAGCGTTACCGTATCTTGTGATCCGGTCGTCGCCCAGCGACAACCCAGGGGATGTCAGTCAATTTTATCCGCTCTCGAGTGACCTGAGGAGCTCCACCGAGATAATAACCCATCCCGGCTTGGGCTCGTGAGACACACGCACCCAAAGACACTTCAACACATGAGAAACTCATTTTCAATAAAACGCACATGATCATGTAAATTCAATGCCATGCAATTAAATCACATAAAATAACCAACACAACCCGAACATCACCAACATCCAACAAACATCTCCTTCCTCAATTCCAACCGACCCTCGAACTCCTCGGACTCAGTCCGGAATCAACAAACCAACCAGATAACAAAATAAATTATTGTAAAGGAAATAATACATTAAAATCTAAAATGAAGTTTGGGAAAATACTTATAGCGCTATATAGTATTTTTAGAAGGTTCGGCGCGCAACAAACGATGAGCGGAAAGCAACGTAACAGTGCAAATGCACTGTAGCCGTGGGTCGCAAAATACCAACTTTTGAACGGGGACGAACCAAGACCCCAAATAGATAGGGAATGTTCTAGGGATGTTTATGAAGCTAGTGGAAACGAGCTTTGGCCGTGGGTGGCGGCGAAAACGCCGGTAGAAGCGAAAAACGGGCAAATCGGAGTTAAGCTCGTGGGAGCTGCTCCGGTGACCGATCGAGGCCAGGGATGGGTGGGTTAGGACGGCAAGAGGTAGGGGAAGAAGTGGTGAAGAGGTGGTGGCCGGAGGTGGACCGACGGCGCCGGAAACGGCTCAAAACCGTACGGCTTAGATGTATTTTTCCGGCTAAACGGCCGGCCGGTTGGGGGAGATTTTCGGTGGGGTGGTTCACCGGAGGGAGGGGAAGGTTTGGTGGTGGCTGTGCCGGCCACGTCGCCTGCGAACGGTGGGTCTGGATGGTTGGACGGAAATCACGTGGGTGAGGAGAGAGAGAGACGCAGCGCACGGGAGGGACGACGAGGGAGAGGAGAGGAAAGAAAGAAAAAAGAAAGAAAAAAGAAAAAGAAGGAAAAGAGAAAAAAGAAAAAAAAAAGAAAAAGAGAAAAGAAAAGAGGGAGAAAGAAAATGAGGTCCAATCCTCACTTTCGGAGTCCAACGACTGATCTAACGAAAAAGAACTTTAAAAGCAATAAAAACCAAGAAAATATTTTAAACACATCGCAAAGCTAAAATATATTAAATAACTAGTAAAAACCAACTATTAAATTTTTAAAACCAAAAACAAGCTAAAATAAATTAAACAACAATTTTAAACTCACAGCGAATAAAAACTAATTAAAATCCGATTATTTAAAATACAAGCACTATAATATTAATTAAATTAAAATATTTCTTCAGTGAAAATACACGTAAAAACGGGGTGTCACAATCCAGCTCTGCATCATCATAATCACCATCTGTGGCAATCAACATAGAAGAAAACAAAAAGACAAACAACAAAAATGAGTCGAATACTCAGCAAATAGCACATCATACTGTAAATATTATTTAACAAGACTTAATTTTTATAAGACTCTTCAAACAAACATATATCAGTCACAGATTCTCATAAAATGCTTTACATCATTAATATGGGCGGAAACATACAAAATCATGGCAAACATGAAACATGAATGTATGAGTAACTTGTTTATCTTGAATTTTACTTATTACTTGGTGAACCACGCTTGAGTTCATGGCACCACATAACTTGTCATGTAGTGAAACATGCTTGAGTCCGTGTTTCACTTAACTTGCATAACATGGAGTGAAACACACTTGAGTCTGTGTTTCACTTATCTTGCATAACATGGAGTGAAACACACTTAAGTCCGTGTTTCACTTAACTTGCATGGCATGGAGTAAAATACGCTTGAGTCCGTGTTTGACTTATCTTGTATAACATGGAATGAAACATGCTTGGGTCGTGTTTCACCTAACTTGTATAACATGGAGTAAAACACGCTTGGGTCCGTGTTTCACCTAACTTGTATAACATGGAGTAAAACACGCTTGGGTCTGTGTTTTACTTAACTTGTATAACATGAAGTGAAACACGCTTGAGTCTGTGTTTCACTTAACTTGTGTAACTTATATATGGTATTTTCTTGTACGTAGTCTAGCATGACATGACATGTCCTAACATGATCTAAACATTTTATAACATTTCATGGCATGCATGATTTGAGAACTACATGGACATGGCATACATGATCTGGCTATTTATTACATGGCATGCTTAACTTAAGTTATTGTATGAACAATACATGGCATACATGGTCTAAGTACTACATGAATATAGCATACATGATCTAGCTATTTATTACATGGCATGCTTGACTTAAGTTATTGCATGAACAATACATGGCCTACATGGTCTAAGTACTATATGAATATAGCATGCATGATCTGGCCATTTTAATTCATAGCATACTTATCTTAAATTATTATATGATCATATCATGGCTTCCATGTGATTTTAATGACATTCAATCCATCAATCAATAATCAATAATAGCATAACATATATAAGCTTACTTTCATATAAATCGTCGTAATTTATAGAAGTTCGTGAAAGCGATCTAACCTTGACTTGGCTCTTAGCGCAACGTAGATAACCATCAAAACCATATCATATTATCATACCCAATTATAATATTTACATCATGTATACATTTATATGATCATACTATTTACCTCTTAGCGCTGCTTCCGAAAACTCACGTCGTAGCTCGTGATCTATACGAGACACTAGACGTTACTAAACTTCCTAGAAAACGTGTTGTAGCAATCTAATTACTTAAAATCATATATAGATATAATTTAATTACAGTAGAATTACTAAATAATAATATTATCCAAAACTCACAATACATTCCTTAACTTCTATTAAAAAATATAACTTTATAATTTTATGAATATCCTGTTAAAAAGTCAATTGGAATATTAACTAAATAGTAGGCTCAAAAATGGTTTAAAAAGGATATTTAAAAGTATACTTTAAATTTATGCTTTAAAATCCCTTAAATACTTTCTATAAAATAAGTCTAATATATTTATTTAAGTAAAACAGCCCAGCCCCAACCAAGGTAAACAGCCCACTCAAATACACTAAAACAGTTTTCTATAAACACAACTAGCCCATTAAAATCATCAAGACCACTAGAAATCAACCCTCTTAAACCATTATGAAAGTTTTTGAAATAATTCAAGCCCACCTGATAAAAACACAAGCCTAGATACAATCTCAACCCAGCCCCCAGCAAAACTCAACTTACTAAGAAGGGCATTTTGGAAAGGTTAAAGACAAAGGAAGTAAGTAAATAGATTGTGAATTCGTAAAACCAGGAAGGGTAGTAACATACAACGGGAGGGCTTCAACTCACCGAGAGAGGAGACTATGGGTGGCGGTGGATCTGAGAGCTAGTCACGGCGGCACAAGCTGGAGAGAGAGAGAGAGAGAGAGAGAGAGAGAGAGAGAGAGAGAGAGATCTGTCAAACCGAAACAAAGAATGGAGAGAGAGAAGATTCTGACGTGGGCTTATCGGAAAGGAGTGGGTTCGTCGGAGATGGACTCATCGGCACTTTCTGTGGCGGTTTCCGCCGAGTTGGTTGCTTCGATTGGCTGTGAGAGTGGTTTTCCAGGTTTGTAGGGGCTGTTACATTGGGCTGGTATGTGTATTTTTTTCCCTTTTGTCGACCAAATTTCTAAACTATAATCTGAGGGTCTGGTGGGATTTTATAAAGGTGAGGGAAAGGGTTTTACGTGAGTTTTTAGGAGATTAGCTAGATCTGATTTAGTTCTGATCTTAGAATCTTTTCAAAAAAAATTTAAACCTATCCGATAACAACAGAGAATATAAGATAAAGGAAACCACTTTTAAAAATTCTAATTAATCTGATTTATTATCTCATTTAACAAATAAATAATTATAAGCATCTGATAAAAAAATAAGTAAAGAATAAAATGAATAAATCAAATAAATAAATAAATTCTAACTGAATTAATCTAAAGTCTTATTCTAGGTTCGTATGTTACAATCATCCACATATACTAATAATGCAGTAAATGAATCAGGTCCTCTCATTGTGAAAAGGCTATAGTCAGCCTTTGATTGCTTAAAGCATAACTCAAGTAATGCAGCAAAAAGTTTAGAGTACCATTGCCTCAAGGCTTGCTTCAAGCCATACAAACTCTTTTGTAGATTGCATACCTGATCTGCTTTCCTTTGTTGTACCCTGGAGGTTTTTGCATATAAATTTCCTCTTTTAAGTCTCCATGAAGGAATGCATTGTTCACATCGAACTGATGCAATTGCCAACTTTTCACTGCAGCTATGGAAAGCAAACTTCTCACTATGACCATCTGAGCAATAGGAGAAAAAGTTTCATGGTAGTCTATCCCTTCTTGTTGCTTATATCCCCTTTGCAACAAGTCGAGCCTTTAGCCTTTCAATTGTCCCATCTGAGTTACACTTCACCTTGTAAACATATTTACAATCAATTGGAACCTTCCCTGGTGGTAAGTCAGAAATCACCCACGTGTTGTTTAACTCTAAAGCTGTCAACTCAGCTTCCATAGCCTTGCACCAATTGGGATCTTTAACAGCTTGGTGATATGTTTGTGGCTCAGTTTGAGTGGAAATGGAAGTGAAAAAAACTTGAAAATCAGGAGAGAATTTTTGATAGGATAAAGTACTTGACAAAGGAAATGGTGTACCTTAAGAGGATGGAGCTATTTGATCCACATAGTGGGAAGGGAGTCCAAGGGTGACCTGCTGGCAATGATAATCTTGAAGGTACTAAGGTTTCTTAGCCCTGGTTGACCTTTGAGGTGGAGATTGGAACATAAGGGATTGCAAAAACCGATCAGTACAAGCAGGAAGGTGTATGGGGTTATTGTCTTCAGAAAATTCAGGTGTGGGCAATACCTCTGATGTGGTAAGATCAAGGCTATAAATGCTGTTGGGAAGATGTGGTGGTCTTGGTGAAAAAAGAGGGTGAGTTTCTGTTTGTGGTGGCTGAAGAGTTGGAACATAATCATGACTATAAGGGTCAGTACAGTAAGGAGAAGTCTCAACTAAAGAGGGGTTAACATTCTGCTCAATGGTGGGCATGGACAACTGTTGTGGAGTTGAATTCATTTGAAATGGAAAGATAGATTCGTGGAAAATGACATCCCTAGACACAAACACACTTTTGATTTCAAGGTCAAGTAACTTGTAATCTTTCACCCCAAAGGGATACCCTAGAAAAGCACACTTCCTCCCCCTAGGATCAAACTTCTTTCTACCTTGAGATAGGGTGGAGGCAAAATAAAGACAATCAAACACCCTCATGTGTTCATAGGTTGGTTTGGTTTGAAAAAGGGTCTCATAAGGTGTTTTATTGTCAAGCAAGGGAGTTGGAATTCTGTTTATGATATAAGTGGCAGTGAGAATGCATTCATTCCAATACTTGAGAGGAATGTTAGACTGAAATCTTAAAGCCCTTGCAACATTCAAAAGGTGTTAATGTTTTCTCTCAACAATGCCATTTTGTTGAGGTGTTTGGACAAAACTCCTTTGATGAATAACACCTTTCTTACTAAAAAAGTCTTTCATTTGAAACTCAGCACCATTGTCACTCCTAACAGTTTTAATTTTAGTTCCAAACTGGGTCTCAACCAAGTTGAAGAAGGACACTATGCACTGTCTTGTGTCAAATTTGTTCTTAAGGAGGTAAACCCAAGTGGTTTGAGTAAAATCATCCACAATGGTGAGGAAAAAATGATTGCCATCCTAAGAAATCTCTAAAGAGGGCCCCTAAACATCAAAATGAACAATTTCAAAACTGTTAGAAGAGTAATGAGAGCTGTGATCAAAAGGCAGCCTGTGCTCCTTTGGCTTAAGACAAACACAACAAGGCTTTTTGTCATTTGAAGGTAAAGGTTTTCATACAATAGGATCATTGATTAAAGAAATCCTAGAATCTAAAACATGGCCTAGGCGACAATGCCAAAGGTCTGAAACACAAATGCTATTCATGACAGAAGCATAAATGAAGCTATCTTTCTTGGAAAACTTTGAAAGGGTGGTCATCAATGCTGAGGGAGAGACTTTCACTTTCAGTAGATGATACAATCCATCCTTGGTTTCACCCATCCCAATCATGGTCCATGACAAAAGGTCCTGTAGAAAACAATAGTTTGACAAAAATACAAGGCAACAAGCAAGGTCTTTAGCAATTTTTCTAGCAGACAACAAATTGAAAGAAAATGATGGGACACAAAGTACATCATTCAAAATGATGTGTTTAGTAATTCTAATTGTTCCTATATGTGTGACTGGTACCTTTTCACCATTTGGAAGCTTAATTGAACAAAGTGCACTTTTAGTGACTGTGTTGAAGAAAGAGTGGTTGCAAATTATATGGTCAGTTGCACCCGTGTCCAAAATCCAAGGAACACTAGAAAAACTAGAGGGTTTCTGTGTATAGACTGAGAGGCAAGAGGAAATACAAGACATCTTGGAAATATTTGCTTTGTTTGTTGCAGTGGGAAAAATGGTCTGATGTTACCCTGCAGGAGATTTGACTCCTTCTGCTGCAGCAAGGCAAGAAGCTGTTGGTATTGCCCTTTGGTGTGTGTCGTGTTATCATCACCCCCTTCTCCTTGATCCACTTCAGCTTGGATGTTTGATTGAGCAACAAAGGCACTTGACGCTTTCCTTTATTATGCATTTTATGCCCTGGTGGGTACCCATGCAGCTTGTAGCATCTGTCTACCATGTGTCCACTCATATTACAGTGGCTACACTCAAGAGTTTTGGCATTTCCAGCCTTAAAATAGGTATCTAAAGTGTGTCCCTGCATCTTCATGTGTACAATAAGGCCTCTCACACCTGCTTGTAGACTTGAAGTTGCCAAAATTCCCTTTAGTGAACATGGCCATAAGGTCAGGGGAAGATGTACCAGAAATCATCTACTGTTGTGTCTCCTGTTGTTGAGTCATGGAGAAGACTCTGTTCAATGCAGGCATAGGTTCGATTAGCATGATCTAGTCCCTAGTATTGGAGTAGCAGTCACTTAATCCCATAAGAAACTGGATGACACGGTCCCTTTGGTACCTCTCCATTAGGATCTTTAGTTGACCACAGCTAAATTCAGGCATAGGGTCATATAGAGCTAGCTCATCCCAAATGGTCTTGAGTTTTCCAAAGTAAATGCTTACTGAATCATCTTCTTGTGAGAGGCTTGCCAAAGATTTCTTTAACGGAAAAATATGTGGTCCATTTTGTTGTGAAAGCCTATCTTGCAACTCATTCCAGATAGCATAAGCATCATCAACAAAGACCAAACTGGTTCTCATAGAGCTGCTTACTGAGTTTTGAATCCAGGATACTACTACATCATTGCAGCGTTCCCAAGCCTCCATGAAAGGATCATCTTGACTTGCAGGTCTTTTGATGTCTCCATTAATGAAGCCAATCTTGTTCTTGGCCCTGAGTGCTCTTCTCATAGCTCTAGACCAAGTAACATAGTTTTCTGTGGTTAAGAGGTCAGTGAAAAAACTGGTTGCTGTGTTATCTCCATGTTCTATCCGATATGGATTATTTTGGTTAGAGAAGTTGAGGAAGCGTGAAACATGTTGATTATTTTGGTCGACTGATTCTTCTTCCATTGTTCACAACAACTACTGCTCTGATACCGTGTAAGAAAATAAGGTGCAGAGTAGCACTTGTGAAAACAAAAGATAGAAGGGAGATATGAGAAAGGGAGATAGCTTCAGACGGAAGAGAAAGCGGTAGAAAATTCTCATTCAGTCACAACCCACGAATACAGGCTCTGTTATAAGTATATATACATTACAAAAAAATAGAAAGACTAAAGAGGAAGAGTCCTAAAGTTAACTTTTTATTTTCTACTGATTTACAAGTAATCTAAGACATTTTTTTATGACAACCTAAGACACTACCTTTCATAACTTTATCTGCAATTGTGTGCACTCTTAATCAGCTGTCGATGTACGATTTTATGCTTTTCTGTTGCCTTACTTTTCTATGTCAGTGCCTTATACTTTTCAGCTGCTGTATCTTGTTTTTAATCAACCTGTCTACTGCATGGTGTTTCCTGCATGTTATTGTGTGCTTGTTCAGAATATCCATCTTCCTTCTCATTTTCTGTTTCGTGTGACAATAGAAGCAGCAACTTAAAGTGGCTGATTATTATGATTTATCCGTGACTCACAGATGAGAAGTAGTGCGTACAATTCCTCCACGTTGATAGGATCATGCCTTGAGGTAATTCTGGAGGCCAAGGAATTATATTCTTGGCCATGTCCTGCAAGCACATAGGTGATTATATCATCACTTTTGAGAGGTTGTCCAGCAAGGGCAAGCTCGTCGGCCATTCGTTTGATGGAGAGGAAATATGCATTTGTTGTCATTGCACGTTTTCTAGCATTTGCCAATTGGGTTCGAATTTGGATTGCTTTAGCACGGGAAAGAGAAGAGAAGTTGCACTCAAGTGCAAGCCATACCTCACGAGATGTTGTGTAGGACATGACTTGAGTGAGGACATCTTCAATGAGTGAGGAGTTGATAGTGGTTAGGATTAAGGAATCCTGACGAAGCCACTGATTATATTGTGGATTTAGAATTTTGTTAACGACACCTATGCTGGAGTCAGGGGAATCAGTTTCTGTGGGTGGGATGGGGATTATGCCATCAAGGTAGCCAAAAGGTTCATGACCTCAGAAGTATGGTAAAGCTTGAGCTTTCCACACAGGATAGTTGGAGGAATTGAGTTTGACATTATAGTAAGTGGAAGATTGGAGAGGGTTGGGATAGTAGCAGGAGTAGTCGAATTAGTGGAGTTTGAGGAGGATGAGGAGGCCATTTAGGATCTGAAAAGAGAAGACGTATGTCTTTTGGTGGCTCTATGATACCATGTGAAAAGTTCAAGTTTTCATAAAGGAATCTGAAAATGCTTTGATATTCACTTGTATTCATTTGTGCATTTACAAAGAATTTAAATAGAAAATAATTCTAACTGCTATCCTATATATTTGCATATACATCTCATGAGTTCAAAATTTAAATAGACACAATCCTTGTTGATTGAAAACTTGAATATTTGACATCTGCACTCCTACAGACTTGGAGTTTGTTGAAGCATGCGTTTGTGTTCCTGAAACAGGGACGTCTTCGGTTGATGCAGACATCTCTTTGGGGATCTCTTTGACCTATTCTTCTATAGATATTATGTTAATGTTTTTACAAAATTGATAGGCTTACTAGGACATGATTGGAGACTGAGATGAGATGGTAATTTTCTTAATAGTAGAAAGATAGTTTATAAATAGTAGTGAGATTGTTTGAGTTGAGTAAGTTTTGGATTTTAGAAAATGAGAGAGAAAAAATTGAATAAAAAATATTATAAAGTTAAAATATTGTTAGAATATAGTTTTTTAATATTATTATTATTTGGAGATTTGAAAAAGTTAAATTTTTTTAAATTTATTGTTTGAAGGTTTAAAAAAGTTGTAATGATTAGTTTGAAAAAGTTGTAATGATTAATTTGAAAGTGTTGATATTTGAGTAATGTTTGGGAATGAGATGAAATATGATAGGATGACATGACATGAGAATTTTGGAATAGAAACTTTTTCTAAACATCCCCTTACTACTTGTTAACAATTTGTTTATCATTGCTATGAATTAAAATAATATATTTTTTAAAATTTTAAGTTTGACTTTTGTTTTAATTTGATGTTTTTAAATATTTAAAAAATATTATTTTATTAAGAGTTGTAAAGTAATTGTGATTGAATAGTAATGTTTTTATTCTGTACAACTTCCATTTGTAATCCTTTCTTCTTCATAGTGTTGAGGCCAAGTTCTTCCAATTTCATTCTTATCCCAAGATTTAGCAAGTTGCTGTTTTTCCAGTCATAATTGCTCAAAGGCTTGTCTTCTCTTATCAATCCCAATTCCCAATTCCCAATTAATTTCCAACTTTCATGCGCCTATGATGTTGCTGGAACTGTTGACTTATTTGACTTTAGTTATTTCAATCACATCAAATTTTCATATTGGATTATTTATTTATTAATTATATAGTAATAAAATAATATTACTTTAAAAAATACTTAATTTTTTTAATTATTAATTTATTTAATTTTATCATNTTTACTACTAATCTATTGACGCTTTGAATCAAAAGGGAATAAAATACCAAAAGGAGATTAAATGACAACATAATGCAACTTGGAAAGATAAATAATTGATAAAAATATATATTCGGTCTATCTACAGTAACCTTCAAATTTGACCTTTAAATTTGGAAATTATTTTGAAAGTCACTGTAGAGAAAGTCCAATTATTTGGAATTTAGCTAATCCATTGTGATCATATTTTGTTCTCTAATACCTAAATATTCAATGGATTTAGTTCTTAGAAGCTGGAGGGAACCATGTCCTCAAGAAAATGCCTGCCACCATTCTAGCTCAGCTAATCAATTTTTGTTTTCTTTTTTATGATGCAACTCGATCGGCATCAACCTCTCTACTTGAGATAGTTGTTCTCCATTTTTTTCTCATAGATGGTAATCATAACTTGAGCCTTCCGAGGAGCTTCTTCCTCTTCTTTCTCAGCCCCTTCATGGGCATACCAAGTATTCTTGAGCTTTAGAGATGAAGATACTAGGAATGGTTTTACTGCTAATCTATCGACACTTTGAATCAAAAGGGAGTAAACACTTACATAGACAACAAGCTTAGAAGGGGAGAAGAGATTTCACCGGCACTTCTCAAAGCCATTGAAAAGTCTAGGATTTCAATCATTGTATTGTCCAAACACTATGCATCATCCACATGGTGCTTGGAGGAGTTGGCCAAGATCATTGAGTGTGGAAAAACAAAGCAACAATTGGTTCTACCAATATTTTATCACGTACATCCATCAAAGGTACGAAAACACAAAGGAAGTTTTGGAGAAGCACTAATTAAACATGGAGAGAAATTCAAGAAAGACATGAAAGGACAAAGGTGGAAGATAGCCTTACAAAAGGTGGGCAATTTGGCTACGTGGCATTTAAAAGAGAATGGGTATTTCTAACCACTCGTTTATTTTTTATGCAAGATTTTTGTTTTCTAATCAAATGCTTTTTACATTTGTAGGACCGAAAAGGGAATTATTTAGGTAATCAAGAGAATAATAAACCGTGAGTACTTTCAAGTTGATGAGTATCTAGTTGGAATAGAGTCTCGTGTAGAAGGCATCAATGCACTTGTAAGTGTTGAGAAAGATGACATTTGCATGGTAGGGATCTTTGGAGTTGGTGGATTGAGAAGACAACTATAGCCAACGTGATCTATAATTCAATTGTTTATCAATTTGAAGATAGTTGTTTTCTTGAACATGTGAGAGAAGATTCATAGCGAGACTACCAGTGGCTGATTTGATTGCAAAACAAAATCCTTCATGATATCTTGGGAGATTCAAGTTTGAAGATTGATAATGTTGATCAAGGAAAAAATACCATAAAGGAGAGATTGAGTTGTAAAAGATTCTTTTATTTTTTATTTTTATTTTAAAAGAGTAGGCAATCACCTATCCAATAGTGAT